>JALPQI010011057.1:0-39773 GCA_025490895.1 Thaumatotibia leucotreta
AAAGAAACACTGTCTTTAGTTAGGTTAGGTTTTACAGGAACTTATATTCCCAATATTACATTACCTGGTATTCAATGTCGATAACTTCATTGAGCTTTACCCTCTGGAAGAAACAGTCCGTGTGCCCAGGTTGGACTGTGAATGTAACATCTTTTTCAAACGCAAGCACTGCACTAAAGATAATACTTAACAAAAAATATCGCATTTCGCCGGTTGCGGTAAGAATTAAAGCAACAAACTGGTACTGGAACGAACGCTCAATTGTACAAGTTATTTATAGAACCATTCGAAGTGTTTAAGATTTATTTATAGAGTTAAATACAAAAAGAATTGGAAATACAGGGGCGAGATGCGTTCTGAATGTACTGATATTTTTAAACATTCATTTGACAGCATGACATGACAGCTGACATTTTAATAAAGGTCTTGATACACGCTACTTTCACAGCATTAACGCGTTATAACGTTATGTTTTCGTTATTAAATACAGTTATTTGTATTTTTATTTCAGATTTTGATTTGAATATTAATGTTTTTTACCTATTTTAATCAGTAAATTAATCAGTAAAATTTTATTAAAGTTAGCATTATATAATGCAAACTGCATGTTTACAGTCACCCTAAAATAAAAATTTCGAACAGCTTGTCATTATTATTTCCGAACGTACAACGGCGAGTTGAGTTGACATGACATGACATTTCATCGCTTTGTTTCTTTTGTCGACGAAAACCTTGCATTATTGAATTTTTCCAATCCCGACACGTTTATATCAGTTTACAATTAAGTAAATAGTCATATATCACGATGGCAGCCAGCGGGCCAGGCCCGCCGGGGGACGGGGTGGTGCCAAACAGCGCGCTGAGCTTCGTTGCGCCCGCGCAAGGTCTGGGCACGGGCGAGTCATCAAACAGCCAGGAGACAGAGCAGGCTGGTGCCGCTCAAGCTGGAAGTGGTATGTTCATGGGCTCCATTCACAGTTCTCGCCGAATTATAATGGGCTACATTTTTGAAAGAAATTCTGTCATGTAATTTGAAGAGAATCAAGATAATGTAGAACAAGTGATCATCCACAGCATATCTTAGAATATTTTGCTATATATATGTAAGGTATCAAACCTGCCAATCCTGAAAGGATCAGTCTAAGCATTTTAAGTAATGACACAGAATAATTGATAGTACTACATAGTAATGATCAGCCTCCGAAGCCTAGTTGGTAATGACCCTGCCTGCGAAGCTGGAGGTTCCGGGTTCGAATCCCGACGAGGGCATTCTTTGTGTATTTATTTATCACAAATGTTTGTTCCTTGGTCATGGCTGTGTATGTATCTAAGTATCTATTATATATAGCGTCGCCTGGTACCCACAACACAAGCCTTAATTGAGCTTACCGTGGGATTAGGTTGATTAGTGTAAGATGTCCCAAGATATTTATTATTTATTATAATGATTCTGATGAGCTAAGTGTAAAAATGGATTATCTACCTGGGAAACCACACTTCATTATGACACAACAAGAGCAGTTTAGCATAGCACAAAATTGTTTTAGACATTTTTGTTTATATTAATTTGTTTGCACAGACAGGCTGGTCCCAGCAGGACTTAAAGCGCTGTGTGATGCATGCTCCGAGCTGTACCCTGACCAGCCAAATCCTCTGCAGGTCACCACCCGTCTCAAATATTGGTGAGTTACAATTTTCTACTTTTTTAATTAAAGTCATTTTGTACTCGATAGAAATTCCAATTTTTTCAGATGTTAAGTATATCCTAATTTAAAACCTGTAGAAGTACCCTCATTTTAGAGAAAATTAAATAACACCAGTGGCAGGTTAACTTAACAGCAAAAGAATCATATGCTACAGGCATAAGCACAGGGAGCCCCTGTGCTTCAATTAAAAAAAAACGTTTTTTTGAGTGATCATCATCATCATCATCATCATCCTATCCTAGCCGGTTTCGGCCACGGCGACTGCATTCTGCTGAGAGCGTCGCTGATGAGCTTTTAGGTGACTGACCATAGCCGATTTTTGCAAAGAATGCAAGACCACAATGCTCGGTAGTTAGCTATTTTCATACTAAATGTCACGTGATACATGTCATTTAGTATGAAAACAGCTCACCCCTGCTGAGCATTGGTGATAATAAAGAAATTGAATGTGCCCCAATTCCCACAGATTGATTTGTTGACCTTTCACATTGTTCAACTTTCATGAAAGTCTCCCCTGGCAGAAATAAATATCAATGTATTTTGTCATCTGTAGAAACATATATTATCTGTTGTTATCATGTACGGTTCGGGATGCTTTCTTCAGCTAAGTCCTGTTATGTTAGCATGTAGATAATATGACAAAGCTTGTTGCGGATCCCATCATTGATGTGTATGAGACGAAGCATGTTGCTGATTTATTTTGCGTTTGTTGCCCTCTGACGAAGCCTGTGTTGCAGATATGTTTCCTTGAATATTTAAGTTATATGTAATAAAATTGTAAAATACTTAAAAAAGATAGAATAAATTATCTGTTTATTATAAGGATCGAAGTAAAGCATAAAAAGTGCTATGGCCCCACACACGCCTGTTTATTCTGGCTTTGAATAACACTAGACTTTGATTTGAATTACCATGTAACTAACAATATTTTATATAATTTCTTAATAATTTGTTGTAGGCTGGGTGGCGAAGACCCGTTGGACTACATCAGCATGTATTGGCACCCTGGTGTGCCGGAGGAGCAGGTGCCTCCACATTGGCACTATGTCAGGTAATCACGATATTCACAGAAGTGTAGTGTTGAAAATGTCTGAAAAATTCTAATTGATGTTTTCGGGAATGTACAGGGTGTTCGTTTCGATTTGATATAAATTAGACAGGTTACTTGGGCCATTAATAGAAGTTGTCTGGTATATCGGCTTTTGGAAAATTTGATAAAAAATATTTTCTTTTGTTTTCATACATAATAAATGAAATGGTAAGTGTGAGAGAACCTTAAGAATAAAATAAAAGTTAATCTCAGGTGACTGACGGCACATGTCAAAATAAGTAACATTAGAATGTAATAAAGGTGCTATACACATGTTCAGTGATTAAACTTATTTTTTTAATAACTCAATAACGGTAAGAGTTAAAACACTAGTTTCGTAGAGAAATTAATTACATTTGACCTAAATAAGCTTCCCTTAAAGTTATAGCATATGAAGAAAAACACGCTGTATGAAAATTTCGTTTTTTTTTCGTTTTTTTCGGGTTTTTACAGAAATTATTAATGTCACTGTCACTCCTTTCCATCTGTTTCAATTGATTTTTCCTCGGTTTACAGTTGAAAATTAAAGTGGAAAATTTCATTAATTTTTTCGAAAAAATCCGGAAAAAACAAGCTAGGGTAAGCTAGGGTTCTAGAGGGTAGACCAGGGCCTCACTAGCCCCGGGAGTACCACATAACCACCTGGGTCCATCCCTCCTGCCTGGGTGGTATGCGGAATGCATTTCCTCTCAAAAAAAATGGTTATAAAATAATAATAATAATAATATTTTAAAGACAAACGGGTCTTAATCGCGTAAACTTACTTTTAATTATATCCTGACGTTTCGGGCATGACGTTACACCTGTGGTCGCAAGCAGACTCACTTTAACCCTTAAATGCATGGTGTACGATGTATCGTACATAACCAAAACGTAGTTGGTGTTTGAAAACTAGATATGTATATTATGTTCTTAAGGTTAATTTTGCAAGGAAATGTAATGAACTTTCTAACTGACTACTGATTCGTTAGCGTAACTGTATTAAAAAAAACTTACATGTGTTTTATAAGCAAGATGGCGGAAATTTGTTTTCGTTGCGTGCGTTTAGCGGTTTTTAACTAAGTAAGAAATGATTTTTTATTGGTTTTTTGTATTTCATACCATAACGATTTTACAATTACTGAATTGAATATACTTTTCAATCTAAAATTAAATAATACTTGCATGTTTTATCATGCACGATTTTGCAAAAAATGGTTAATGTATGATGTATCGAAATTTTGAGTAGTAGTACAAAAACCACCCAAAATATGTCCACAGATTTTTTTTTCTATTTTTCTCGAGCTTGCGACGCTATTAGGTATACATGCACATTTTATTTTTGGAACGAAAAGAAAAAATCATGCTTTTAAGGGTTAAAATATGAGTAATAATCGTGAAAGTTTAAATCAATATAATTATCGTCGGTTGACAACCAAAGCACACTAAGTAACAAATACCTACTTGAAATAGAGATCGTATCTAAGTTCTGATTCATTACTGACATAAGAGGTTGCGAAGAGTAGTGACAGTTTTTACAGTGAGTTTTGGTTGTCAGCCGACGATATTGTCATTACATTACTACATTATACCGTGTTTTTATTGATTTCCGTTAAATTAAAGAGAAGCTTATTTAGGTCAAAAATAATCAATATCCCTAAGAAATTAGTATCTTAACTATTACTGTTATTGAGTTATTAAAAAAGTCAGTTTCATAACTGAACAAGTGTATTGCAACCTTTATTACATCCTAATGTTACTTATTTTGACATGTGCCGTCAGTCACCTGAGATATTATTCTTAAGGTTCTCTCACACTTGTCATGAAAACGAAAATAAAAACTTTTTTTACGAAATTAACCAGGCAACTTCTATTAATGTTCTAAGTAACCTGTCTAATTTAATGGATAATAAAATCGCCACTTGGTAATGAGAGTAAGAATACATTTGTGTTGTACTTCGCATGGGGATAGTAAGAGTCGACTAAAGGATTGAAGTGTCACTAAAAAATCAACAAAAAAATATTGAAGATCAATGATAGGCAGCAGCGGCAAGTGCCCACATTACACCTTGAATCCGCGCCGGAATTTGTCAAAATTTCAATTGTCTATCACAGTTCACGAGATACAGCCTGATGAGCTCCAAGATACAGATCGACAGACAGTCAGTGCAGCCTTAGTGATATAGTCAGGTTTTACTCTTTTGAGGTGTGGTTTGCCGTAGTAAATGATACAACGAAGTCTGAGGTCGAACTGAATATATTTATTTGTGAAACAAGGCCTTTTATACTAGAATCATATGCATTAAGTAAAGAGGGGATAAGGATAAGGCTGGTCAAGGTAAGGTGCATGGGTGTTCCCAGGAAGTAGCTGGAATTACAGTAACCTGAGCCTAACGTTTTATAGCTTTAATTTAGGTTAATTAATATAGGTTCCTTATTAGGAATGGAATCAAGTTTCAATTAGGTTGCGGCTATACAGGATTTTTATTTTTTTAAGGAATAACAAACAACCATACACAAACAATATAGTAGATATTATAAACATATAAGTAGTGCTTCATGTACAGTCAACAACGTTATCCACGAATTACTTATACATTAGTTGTTGAAGATGGGACGAGGATTGAATAGGTTGGGGCTACACTACACTTTGAGTACGGATTACAATCCTAAAAACAACATGTCTTCCAGTTTCGGTTTGTCGGACCTGCACGGCGATGGGCGCGTGCACCCGGCCCCGGCGCCCGCGCAGCCCTCGGGCTACGGCCTCGAGCTCACGTTCCGCCTCGCGGCCGCCGGCGCGCCGCCGCTGTGGCCCGCCGCCTTGCTACAAGCTCTAGCCAGATATATCTTCACCACGGGTCAGTCATCTACACAGAGCAACATGTCTCGCAGCCCTCGGGCTACGGCCTCGAGCTCACGTTCGGCCTCGCCGCCGCTGTGGCCCGCCGCCCTGCTGCAAGCTCTAGCCAGATATATCTTCACCACGGGTCAGTCATCTACACAGAGCAACATGTCTCGCAGCCCTCGGGCTACGGCCTCGCGGCCGCCGGCGCGCCGCCGCTGTGGCCCGCGGCCTTGCTGCAAGCTCTAGCCAGATATATCTTCACCACGGGTCAGTCATCTACACAGAGCAACATGTCTCGCAGCCCTCGGGCTACGGCCTCGAGCTCACGTTCGGCCTCGCCGCCGCTGTGGCCCGCCGCCCTGCTGCAAGCTCTAGCCAGATATATCTTCACCACGGGTCAGTCATCTACACAGAGCAACATGTCTCGCAGCCCCCTCGGGCTACGGCCTCGAGCTCACCTTCGGCCTCGCCGCCACCGCTGTGGCCCGCAGCCTTGCTGCAAGCTCTAGCCAGATATATCTTCACCACGGGTCAGTCATCTACACAGAGAGCAACATGTCTCGCAGCCCCCTCGGGCTACGGCCTCGAGCTCACCTTCCGCGCCGCCGCTGTGGCCCGCCGCCCTGCTGCAAGCTCTAGCCAGATATATCTTCACCACGGGTCAGTCATCTACACAGAGCAACATGTCTCGCAGCCCTCGGGCTACGGCCTCGAGCTCACGTTCGGCCTCGCCGCCGCTGTGGCCCGCCGCCCTGCTGCAAGCTCTAGCCAGATATATCTTCACCACGGGTCAGTCACCTACACAGAGCAACATGTCTCGCAGCCCCCTCGGGCTACGGCCTCGAGCTCACCTTCCGCGCCGCCGCTGTGGCCCGCCGCCCTGCTGCAAGCTCTAGCCAGATATATCTTCACCACCGGTCAGTCATCTACACAGATAGCAAAACACTATAATATAGTGTTATACATATATACATAAACGCTATGTTATAGCATATTTTCTAACTGTTACTCAGTAGAAAAGGTCTTTTTAACGGCGTTGGTGCCATTATGGAGAATAGTCTCACTAACCTCAGTAATAGATGTCAAAAAGTGAGAAATAAAACCTTTGAAAAATGAGGTTTTTGTAAAAAAAAACTTTAACACTCATTGTAAGTGCTAGTTTTATGAACAACATTTACTTTTTTATGTAAAAATACGTTCATAAATTTAAAAAAAAAGAAAATAAAAATGACTAAAAATATTTTTTTTCGCCAAAAATTATAAAAGTCATATAATATTTTTTTCCTAACTAGTGCGCAAAAACGAACTTTGCGCACGCTTCGCGCGCGCTAATTTCTCTTTTTGAACGCACTTGTTATGAAAAAAATCGTCACTTACACGTGCAAAAACTTTTTGAACTCTGGTGATTGTCGCCCTCGTTTCACTCGGGCTCCAACTTTCACCCTCGCCGAAAACAATTTTTCCCGCACTAGTTAGGAAATGTACTATTGTTTGTTTTTACATTAAAAAATGCGTGGTTAAAATCATTCGGGTTATTAAAGACCACGGTGTATATGTATAAGTAATATAATTTCGATCGGTATAGCATTACCACTTAGTGAAACAGCAGAAATTTGCATGCCCAGTTTTTGATCAAATCTTTCGATTACAGGCAACAAGTTCGTAGCAGGCGACCATGTGTCCTGGCACGCGCCGCTCGACGCCAGCTCGTCGCGCGTTCGTCACCTACTTGTCGCTGAAGACGCGAAACTGCAAGCCACAGACACGCCACACGGCCGCGTCACCTTCTTACAGGTCAATATCCTTAGCCACTGGGGCTATAGAGACGATTAAAAGTGTTGTTTTGTCAGCCTCCGTAGCCTAGTTGGTAGTGACCCTGCCTACGAAGCTGGAGGTTCCGGGTTCGAATCCCGGCGAGGGCATTATTTGTGTATTTATTATCACAAATGTTTGTTCTTTGGTCATGGCTGTCTATGTATTTAAGTATCTATCCATCTATGTATCCATCTATTATATATATCGTCACCTGGTAACTACACCACAAGTCCACCCAATGTTTACCCAAGAGTGTTTATCTTTTCTTCCTTCTTTTAGCCAATAGCTCATAGCTAACTTAACCGTGCCTTACAAGCTACAAATAGCATATCTCGTGTCGCTCGGTGCTAGTTCGTTGGGCGTCTGTCACCTACTTGTCGCTGAAGACGCGAAACTGCAAGCCACAGACACGCCACACGGCCGCGTCACCTTCTTACAGGTCAATAACCTTAGCCACTAGTCCCACTACGAGAAGCTATCATATATATCGTCGTATTTTGCTTACCCAAGAGTGTTTATCTTTTCTTCGTTCTTTTAGCCAATAGCTCATAGCTTACTTAACCATGCCTTACAAGCTACAAATAGCATATCTCGTGTCGCTCGGTGCTAGTTCGTCGCGCGTCCGTCGACTGCTCGTCGCTGCTGACGCGAAACTGCAACCCACAGACACGCCACACGGCCGCGTCAACTTCTTACAGGTCAATAACCTTAGCCTGGGGCTATAGAGACGAATAAAAGTTTTGTTTTGTCAGCCTCCGTAGCCTAGTTGGTAGTGACCCTGCCTACGAAGCTGGAGGTTCCGGGTTCGAATCCCGGCGAGGGCATTATTTGTGTATTTATTATCACAAATATTTGTTCCTTGGTCATGGCTGACTATGTATTTAAGTATATATATGTATCTATCTATTATACCTATATATCGTCACCTGGTACCTACACCACAAGCCTTAATTGAGCTTACCGTGGGACTAGGTCGATTTGTGTAAGATGTCCCATGATATTTAAGATTTAAGATAAACTTCGTCGTGTCTTTTTTTTTATGGAATAGGAGGCAGACGTTTCGCCTGATGGTAAGCGATCACCATCGTCCGTGGACACCCGCAACACCTGTGGTATTAGTACAAGTGCATTGCTAGTTTACAAGTACTACCTTTAAGATGGGAATACGCTCTTTTCTTGAAGGTTTGAAGATCGTAACGGTCCGGAAACACCGCAGGCGATAAATCATTCCGGAGTTTAGCTGTGCGAGGCAGAAATTTCTAGAAAAACGAACTTCTCTTTTATTTTTACACAGGATTGGTTTATATTTTCTTCGTTCTTATAGCCGTTAGCTCATAGCTTACTCGCTCGCGCTAAGACCATTGCCTTACAAGCTATAAATAGCATATCTCGTGTCGCTCGGTGCTAGTTCGTTGGGCGTCTGTCACCTACTTGTCGCTGAAGACGCGAAACTGCATGCCACAGACACGCCACACGGCCGCGTCACCTTCCTACAGGTCATTTACATTTTAAATCCTCTCTAGCATCAAAATGTAACTTACAGAATCACAGAATAATTAGTAGCACTACGTATAAAAAAAAAATATATATATATATATATATATATTTAATTATACAGAAAGGACACATCCGCACCGATTTGAATTACCTCACCGCACTCTCCGGCCCGATGACTTCAGCGGTAGGCGGCCGGTAGGACATAAGATGGTTGGCTTATAGTTAATAAGATCAATAATTACCAAAATAGAAAAGATAAAAAAACTACTTCAATCTATTTCTCCAAGATCCTATCATCAGTCCCAAATTAAGGACTTAAGTATATGGTTTTCTCATTGATGCCATTGTCAGACCTGGACCAAATTAAAACCAATCGAAAAGCATCAGCTTTTAAATAAAAAAAGAATCATCAAAATCGGTTCACTCAGACGAAAGTTCTAAGGTAACAAACATGAAAAGAAAAACATGCTGTCGAATTGAGAACTCCTCTTTTTTATACGTTGATTTAAACTTTCACGATGATCACTCATATATATACGACAAACGGCTCTTAATCGCGTAAACTTACTTTTAAATTTATCCTATCGTTTCGGGCATGACGTTACACCCGTGGTAGCAGGCAGTGTAAGACCCGTTTGTCCTCCTTATTATGGTTGAAAAGGCTAAACTTCTTACTAACATGTTTATAAGTAAGGAGGTGAAATAACATTATTATAAACGTGAATATTTGTTTTCAGTTAGTGGGCTGCACGTCGCGCGAACTTCGGGCAGCTCAGCGGAGTTCTGGATTCGAAGTACTCAAGCTACTGCAAGAAGATCCTAGGTTAGAAGTTTTTTCTACCATCATTTAAGTAAATGCATCTAGCTTCTTAAATTACTTTGTTTAATTTCAATCAATAGGGTAGTTGGTGTAGCAGTATAGGTAAAAATAGTAGGTAGTACATTACAATGCAAGTGCGATAAAATTAAGATAGAAACGAGTGGACATAAATTAAACGATTACGAATTACCTTTTCGCACGTTAATCGTACGACGTTTTTCAGTATACATCAGACAAGAAATAAACTACTTCGTGCACTAATGCGTAAGAAACACCATCTGTACTGAAAATATTGTTTAAAACTGGATTTATATTGTTACTAGCAGTTACCCGCGGCTTCGTCCGTCGTCGTTATTGTTTTCGTGATCTACGTCCCGATAAACCATACAAACGATACCCATCTTGATTTTTTCACTTCATCACCCTTTTACCTTTTTCAGGGGTTGAATTAAAAAAAAACCTTAAACATACCTTTACTCAATTACTTTAAAGAATACTCTTGCGAAGTTTCGGATAAAATATTTCAACTTATTTCGCCATACAAACTTTGGACCCCCATTTCAACCCCTTAGGAGGTGAATTTAGAAAAATCCTTTCTTAGTGCTCGTCTACACTATAAAAGGAACCTACGTCCCAAATTTGGAGTCTCTAGGACCAGGGGTTTAGGCTGTGCGTGGATTTATGTCAGTGAGCTTTTTCTTTTATACGTATAGATATAATTAGGAAAATCACTTTGTTATGCATTGCCATGGTTACGTCATATACGGTATATATTGAGTCACTCTTAAAATCACAGTTAAATAGCATTAAAATTGACAAAACTTTGAATTTTTTGACAGTTATGTGGCCCGGCCAGCCCTCACAAGGTGGGTCACTAACCATGATAGTAGAGTTTACAGGATACTTTATTCTAACAAACTATTCTTCTAATAACTGTCGTCCCCTGGGTTATGTGACAGAATAATAAAAAAAAGTGGTTTACCCATTTATACTTTCTAGCGCGTCTTAGTAAGGTTTTAAACTGAATTTGAATCAAATTTGTGGGTATATTTTATTTATACTTTCATATGCAATTGACCACGATTCAGTTCGTCCAATATTGTATACAATTTTTCAGTGGAAAGTAAAACCTGCAAAGTTACATTACTTCATAATCACGCACTCAGAACATAATTTTGGTTTTATGATAAACTTAAAACCATAAACCTGAAGTTCACATACATTTTTTGTTCAAGTTATTGATATTTACGCTACGAACAAATAAAACATGGAAGCCGCACGCCATAGTAAATTGCCTTTCAAAAACGGCCCTGAATATTAATTGACAAATGTCACCCCTTCTTTAATGCATCACGGCAATGAATTTCAATGTCAACCTATAAAAAATTTGAAAATAGTTGTGATTGGTCCATGAAACTTTTGATTGGCTATATTCTATAACCATTTGTCAAATATGTTGCGCCGAAATATGCGCGGTGTTAAGAAATGCGCTATGTCCTGCCCATCTTGGCACAATTGAACAATTGATTTTGGGGGCATTTTTGAGCTGGCGTTAGACGTCCATGTTATACAGGGTGTAATCGATAAGTGTTTACAGGCCATAATTCCGTAAATAGGAGAGATATCAGAAAACTTGTAACTGATATCGAAAGTACGTTACCCAACGAGTAAAATTACATTAATAACTTTTTCCCCTCACTAGCTCGTAAAGTGCTCGTTTATCCTTTAATACGAACGTGTAAAAACGCATATTATTCACTTGTGTGGCAAAGTAATGACCGTGGTTTTGGAATAACAAAACGTAAAATGCTCATGGAAATTGTTCCATATTAATGATAATTAAATAATTTGTTTGAGAATTTAGTGTAAAATACAAACCTTTATATAATATGATGATTTTAACATATAAATCCTAAAATTCCATAAGTAACAGTTGTTTTAGTGAATGATGATAAGATGACTAGATGCAATCACAAAACGCAGCAAATTTCAACGTCAACATTGTCAAAGAATATTATAGGTTATAATCTTTATTTACCGACTCGAACACGCATAAAAATAGTAAACTAAACAACTTTCAGGGTGTTCTGTTATAATTTTGTAAAAATAATGTATGAGAATGATTTAATAATGCATTGGCGTTGGTGTGCAACTACAGGAATGTGTTAAAATCGTGCTGCGTTTACTTTTTCGTGGTAAGTTTACTGCGACAAAATCTTGCATTAAATACATGATGCATTTGGAAAATTATTATCACTAACCCGATGATGATTGTAATGTGAACAAATAATTACCTTTTTTGAGTTTCCTCGCTATAGTGAGGGGAAAAGTTTTGTGTTACACACGGGTGCAAATGTATTTTACTTCTCGTATGTTAAAACACTCGCTGCGCTCAGGATTCTATTTTAGAACCAATAGTTTAGTACAATTAAATACAAAAAAAATACAAAAAAAATTAAAACAGTAATTTAGAACAAATAACTATTTCTTAATAGATGAAGTAATATTAAATATATTAACTTAAAACGCTCCCATACATTTAGTATGACGACTTACAGCCTTAAAAAATGTCGGGTGTCGTAAGAGATAAAACTGTTAGAGATTCGTTACTTGTACGAATACATTGTAATAAAATAATAATACTACCGTTTATGAAATAATTCATCTAACATTTATTCTTAAATAAATAATATTCGTATTAAACTAGTCTTTGAATGAACGGTTACGTACTAAATGTATTGGAGGGTTTGAAGTTAATATTTGAGATATATCTGATTTTATTTCAAAAAAGTCATTAGTGTAATTTTACTCGTTGGGTAATGCACTTTCGATATCAGTAAATTTTTTTCTGATATCTCTCATATTTACGGAATTATGGCCTGTAAACACTTATCGATTACCTGTATATGGTCGCAGTACCTATTTACGTTATTAAAAATATGCCTGCGAACGTGTTTCACGATATGTGTCAAAGATGTCATGTACTATGGAAATTCAGCCATATTTGTTTACCTTTTTTACTTTTAATTGAAAAATGGTATACAGTGTGTTACCATGACCCAGGCTTTTACGAAAATGGGTAATAATACGCATTACTGGCAATCGTTTTCAAGTATTAAGAGTTGACAAATATTTAAATTAACTGAACAATTATTTTTATTTCGTTCGAACGATCAATGTAACGCGTGTACTGCTTAGTTGTCAAACGTTGCGAGTGGCTGCGATCTGTCATTGTCAAGTGCCAATTAAAGATTTATTTTGAAGTACATTGCTTCTCAATTAACTTTTCTTGGAAAGATAATTACTTTATTATTTTTTTTTATTTATTCAGAAAAACAAACAGCCATTTACATAAAATACTACAAAAATGTTATTACAGAAAGGCCTAAAGTTTCCTATACTAATAAAATAACAAATACAAGTAGGTATTTTAATTGCGTACTACTTACTGGTTACAAATAACAAAGAAGTACAAGTATACAAAATGCCAGAACCAGATCATTAGTTATTGCAAAAACAATGTATTTCTGATTTTCTAACTACCTAATAGTATCAGTATCATAAGAGAACAAAATATGTTGAATCTTATTTTTGAAGACGGACAAACTATGAGCAAAAATATCAATTGATTAAAATTAGGATTTTTAAACAAATAATGCACATGGTTTGGCTAAGAAACTGCATTTCAATCCTCGGTTCAAATAAAAGCCTGCATCATGTTAACACACTGTAGAGTTGTCACTTTGAAACATTTTAGTTGCGGTGGCAGCTGGCTAGTGACGCAAGTGTCGCGACGCGCGTCCGCCCGCCGCGTGCTCGTGGCGCGACAACTGCGCTCCCCCGCACATTTAGCGGGTGTCTCCGCCAGGGTGACCGCCCTGCCGTGGACTCCGGTGAGTGCTAGTGGTGACTAGGGTTGCCAACCAAAGATCACAGATATGCGGGACATTCGCGAATAAATTGCGGGACCTCGCTATAAAATGCGGGACGTGAAGAACGACATTGACATTAAAAAAGCAATGCTTAGTTTCTGATCGGTTCAATTTAGATGCAATCTTTCATATTTTGGTAGTTATACACGGTCAGTGCACGGTGCTCGCGGGCTAATTAACATGATGCAATCGTGAATTGCTTTCATTTACGTATTCATATTACTATTTTAGTATTTCCAGTTTAGTATTCCCTGAAAAGCGGGACAATCGGCGTCCCGCGCGAACCCTTTGCGGGGCGCATACTTTAGGGCTCCAGAAACGGGACGTCCCGCATATAGCGGGACAGTTGGCAGCCCTAGTGGTGACAGCTGTGGTGATGGTGACATTGGTGACGCAAGTGTCGCGCCGCGCGTCGGCCCGCCGCGTGCTCGTGGCGCGACAACTTCGCTCCCCCGCACATTTAGCGGGTGTCTCTGGCAGGGTGACCGCCCTGCCGTGGACTCCGGTGAGTGCTAGTGGCGACAGCTGTGGTGATGGTGACATTCCGCTCCCCCGCACATTTAGCGGGTGTCTCGGGCAGGGTGACCGCCCTGCCGTGGACTCCGGTGAGTGCCAGTGGTGACAGCTGTGGTGATGGTGACATTCCGCTCCCCCGCACATTTAGCGGGTGTCTCTGGCAGGGTGACCGCCCTGCCGTGGACTCCGGTGAGTGCTAGTGGTGACAGCTGTGGTGATGGTGACATTGGTGACGCAAGTGTCGCGGGCTTGTGCATTAGTACGTTACTATAGAGGACGGGAAACGAAGGGTTACAGGCCAAGTAGATGGGCCGATTTTTATTTTGTTGTAGTTTTTTAAAATTTTCCACATTTGGATATTTTCATATTTTTTCTACTCAGAATCGCGAGCTCTTTCGATCCTCATTAGCAGAAAAAAGTGGCTCAAGAATTCCATACATTTTTTTGTCATCCACTGAGTTACGGTCGAAGAAAGTGTATGAAAAATTGTAACTATTTTATTTCTCTCAGGATCGAAAGAGCTCGTGATTCTGTGTAGAAAAAATGTAAAAAACGTCCAAATTTGGAAAAATTTAAAATCATCAAAATATAAATCCTCCCAGATATATCTGGCCGAAGGAACTGATATTCGTCATAACTCATAACATAATGTTAAATAAGCATAAATAAACAAAAATAAAGCAAATTTAATTTCTCATGTCAAGAATAGCTGAAAAAATGTTTGAATTTAGGCCATGAGTGAGCTTGATTAGACCGGTCACGAGTACGACGCGTATCTCAGGGCGTTTTCACAAACCGTTGTTGAAATCACCTTGTTATTTAATTCGGACAAGTTTGTGTTCTACTCAGGATCACGAGCTCTTTTGATTCTGATAGGAGAAACAAAATGTCCCAAAATGTTTTTCCCATTACGATACCGTTCTTTCATAAATGTTCAAAGGCGGTAGCGTAATGGAAGGAATGAAAACTGTATGAAAATTATGGGACATATTTTTTCTCGTAACAGAATCGAAAAAGCTCGTGATTCTGAATCGAATAAGCCTAAACATGACCAAATTAAATAACAAGGTGACTTCAACAACCGTTTGTGAAAACGCCTCTCACCCTTTCATATTTGTTTTTGCACATGTGTTTCCGCATACCTATAAGTTGGGACCCTTTAAACGAAGCGTGAAGAAGCATCTAGCGGGCCAGCAAGGCGGTGGCAACTAACAGGTTACTGATTGTCTCCTGTTCGTTGCCGCCGCGATTTTGGCTCTACTTTTCACTTACGATCAGGTGGAGTGGAGCCACTTTGTTGTGCTAACATAGAAAAAAAAATATTGACTGTATACTCTTGTGTTTAAACAGAGTAAGGAGTCTGAGACGGGCGAATTGTCGCCGCGGGTGCAGCAGGAGATCAAAGACACCCTCAAGAGGGGGCTCAGTTCCATGTCTGACCGGCCCACTGAAGGTACGTCAGGCTTCATCAACGTTTTAGAGTTCCGTAGTAAATAAGGAACCCTTATAGTTTCTCCATGTCCGTCTGTCCGCAGCACAGAATTAGATTTGGATAGAAGAAACAAGTTCATACATTTGTATGGCGGCCGAGCGTGTCAGATTTTGTACTGAAGTTGTTACTTGCCTATGATTTTAAATATGTCTCAGGCCCTTGAGTATTCATATTTTTTTGTGTTGTTGCAATTAATATTACTTAAGGAGGCATTATTAATGTTTTTGTTCACTTCGACTTACAAAATTTGACGCCCGAAAGCTGCAAGCTGCGATTAAAGGCGGACAACTCAGTGGATTTCACTGAGTTCATTTGACACGCTAAGTAGATACGTTTGCTTGATCTATGGTATATATGACATCTGTGGTCCGCAGCATAGCTCAGTGGCCGTTAGTACTAGGAATCTGCAATTTGGTACACGTACATAATATATTCACCAGAGTTGAGGTGAATGATTACACACACATCCAAATGAAGTACTAATTGCAAAAAATGTAGTGAATGAATGAGTGAATTGCGTCAAAATAGTGAAGCAAATCCCTTGAACAAACATTTTGGTCAATCTTACAGTTGCAATTGGGTTTGCTGTCAGTACGAAAAAAGAACACTAATTTCGAATTCCCCGTGTGTTTAACTGTTTACATGACATGTTGATGTGTGCGTGAGTGACCTCAATTCTCGTGGAACTATATATACATATGAATCATGCCGACAAAGTGGTAGAAATAAAACTAGATTTTTTTTCTGGTACCTCCCCAACTAATGAAGTGGGGATGATATTTTTTATTTGCTGTAATCCTATAGTATGGGGTATCATTGAATCTGTCTATTAAGCCTCTCATTCTGAAATTAGAGAATGTCTCTAATTTAATAGGTCTCTTAAAAAGGATAAGTCTTAGAAAAAAGTTTGTTACCAAAGTCAATATTATAGGAGATATTAACATTCTGAAATTAGAGAATGTCTCTAATTTAATAGGTCTCTTAAAAAGTATAAGGGTCTTAGAAGAAAGTTTCTTTCCAAAGTCAATATTTTAGGAGATATTAACATTCTGAAATTAGAGAATGTCTCTAATTTAATAGGTCTCTTAAAAAGGATAAGGGTTTTAGAAGGAAGTTTCTTTCCAAAGTCAATAAACGAGATAAACGATTCAGAATAAAAAAAAATGGGTCCCCGTTCCCCCCTCTAACTTTTGATCCGTGGGTCCTTATAGTACTTTAAAATAAAACTAAATATTTCGAACAACATCAGCCTTACACTGAGCAGGGCCCGACATGCTCTTGGCCGGTTTTTTTATACACCGTGGGCTGTTTAAACCCGACCGATTTTAACAGTGCATTCCTGACCATATTTAGGAACTATAATGTCCTATAATCTTTTCTGGATATCGTCTAGTTTCAGAGTTATTACCAATTAAAAAAAACATATTTTCTAATTGTTACTCAGTACAAAAGGTCTTTGTAACGGCATTGGTGCCATTATGGAGAATAGTCTCACTAACCTCATTAATAGATGTCAAGAAGTGAGAAATAAAACCTTTAAAAAATTTGGTTTTTGTAAAAAAAACCTTGACATTCATTGTAAGTGCTAGTTTTATGACTATCATTTACTTTTTATGTTAAAATACATTCAAAAACATAAAAAAAAATTTTTTTCGCCAAACATTACAAAAGTCACATAATATTTTTTGTTTGTTTTTACATCAAAAATGCGTAGTTAAAATATTTCGGATTATAAGAGACCACGGTGTATACGTAATATGTTGCAGTGTCGGGCCATATGTCGACAGACAGCTTCGAGATGTCGAGCATGGAGAAGGCGTTACCAGAGATTCCCGAACTCATGCAGGTGAGATAGATTACAGATTACTTTACCAGATAATTAATCCAGGCATCGGACAAAAAGTGCCGGTGACGTCAAATCGCTTATCGGATGATTTATTTTTAAATAGTATTCTTTGTTTTCATAAACAATTCTCAGTTACGAGTATAATTTATCAACCTCTTTATTGAAATGATATCGCTACTTGAAATAAGTAAGAACGTCTTTACTGTCAATGTCAATCAAACGAACAATAAATTCACTTCCTTATTGTTTATTATAGCGATCTTTTCACGATTATATTGAGCTAAAATGTATATTTAGGTACCTAACAAAATTTAAATAGGTAATCGTAGCTTACGGTAACAAGTTACGTGAAATTTATTTTACTCACTGCATCACCCTATCACCTGTATTTTATAATTTTATGATTTCGTTTACGATTATTTTGTTACTTCATTCATACTACATCATTATTACATGTTACACGGACGTTTAAATACAAACATCATTCTGTGTGCAAGACTACGTCATTTTGACGTCACCCGCACTTTTTGTCCGATGCCTGTTAATAACCTAATTTAATTTAAATTATTGTGACATAATATTGGGTGGGTCAAAATTATTTTCGTTGTCTTGTTTCATACGACTCTGTCACGCTTCTAGTTGCTGTCTCGACACTCTCGACTCAGTATATTAAAACAATCCGGTGCACTTGTATTTCTGCTGTATACTTGTATTCTGTAAAATGCGCAAAATGTGGCCAACTAAAATTCAGGATCGTTTTTGAAAGGCAATTTAGTAAGGCGTGCGGCTTCCATGTTTTATTTGTTCGTAGTACACAGCCTACTAAACTAAGTTTTGTTACCCGGCGTGTAGGGGTCCTGGCGAGGCGAAGAGCGAGTGGAATACATGGAGGGAGTACACCTCATCATGAACCCTGAAGCTGCTAGTTTGCTGCCGCTGGCCGTCGAGTAAGTTCTGTTTTTTGTGATTATTTATCAATATACTACAAAAAAGGAGGATTTTTTCATATACACCGTGGGCCCTTATAACCCGAAAGATTTTAACCACGCTTTTTTATGTAAAAAACAAAAAAAATAGGTATATGAGTTTTGTCATTTTTGGCGAAAAAATAATTTTGTTTGTAATTTTTTTTTACTATTTTCGAAAATTTACTTTTTATGTTAAAATACAACATAAAGAGTAAATATTATTCATAAAAATGGCACTTAATATAAGTGTTAACGTTTTTTTTACAAAACCTCATTTAGAGGTTTTATTTCTCACTTATTGACATTAATGAGGTTAGTGAGACTATTCTCCATAATGGCACCTTAGAAAGTACAATAAGCCACATTAGAAAAAATGTTTTTTCATTCGGTAATAACTCTGTAACTAGGCGATATTCAGAAAAAAATATGATATTATAGTTTCTGAATGTGGTCAGGAATACACTGCTAAAATCGGTTGGGTTTAAACAGCCCACGGTGTATAATGTTACCTCAGAACTTTCGACTAGGGGAACCGATTTTGATGATTTCTTTATTTGAAAGCTGATACTTACAGATTGACTGCATTTCTTTTTTAACCGACTTCAAAACAAGATGATCCCGGTTCGCACCAAGTCGGGGTGTGATGATGGAATCTCGGAGAAATCGGTTGAAGTCGTGTTTTTAATGTTTCATAGGGTGATTATTTGATTAATTATTATTTTCATAAAGTTTGGGACCTCACGTAATAAATACCTCGAAATAAAACTCGTTTCTCAGTTCTGATTCAATACTGACATACGAGGTTGCTAAGAGTGGTAGCACCAAGAGAGGGTCTGACATTGGGATTATACAGAAGTCGGTTTTTTTCCGTGATTTTTTTTATTGTAACATTGTTTTCTAGTGGCCGAGTGCTCCACGACCGTCACTTCACGTGGCGCGACGGTTGCCGCGCGGTTACCGTGCTGTCGCCGCGCGTCGCCGGCGCGTTCGTGACCCGCAAGCAGCGCATAGCCGCGCGAGGCGACTGGCTGCAGGTATATACACACACACACACACACTTCACGTGGCGCGACGGTTGCCGCGCGGTTACCGTGCTGTCGCCGCGCGTCGCCGGCGCGTTCGTGACCCGCAAGCAGCGCATAGCCGCGCGAGGCGACTGGCTGCAGGTATATACACACACACACACACACTTCACGTGGCGCGACGGTTGCCGCGCGGTTACCGTGCTGTCGCCGCGCGTCGCCGGCGCGTTCGTGACCCGCAAGCAGCGCATAGCCGCGCGAGGCGACTGGCTGCAGGTATATACACACACACACACACACTTCACGTGGCGCGACGGTTGCCGCGCGGTTACCGTGCTGTCGCCGCGCGTCGCCGGCGCGTTCGTGACCCGCAAGCAGCGCATAGCCGCGCGAGGCGACTGGCTGCAGGTATATACACACACACACACACACTTCACGTGGCGCGACGGTTGCCGCGCGGTTACCGTGCTGTCGCCGCGCGTCGCCGGCGCGTTCGTGACCCGCAAGCAGCGCATAGCCGCGCGAGGCGACTGGCTGCAGGTATATACACACACACACACACACTTCACGTGGCGCGACGGTTGCCGCGCGGTTACCGTGCTGTCGCCGCGCGTCGCCGGCGCGTTCGTGACCCGCAAGCAGCGCATAGCCGCGCGAGGCGACTGGCTGCAGGTATATACACACACACACACACACTTCACGTGGCGCGACGGTTGCCGCGCGGTTACCGTGCTGTCGCCGCGCGTCGCCGGCGCGTTCGTGACCCGCAAGCAGCGCATAGCCGCGCGAGGCGACTGGCTGCAGGTATATACACACACACACACACACACACACACACTTCACGTGGCGCGACGGTTGCCGCGCGGTTACCGTGCTGTCGCCGCGCGTCGCCGGCGCGTTATTCGTGACCTTTTGTATGAGCTTGTATAGAGTAAGCGGCGCATGTTCGTATGTAGACAGCATTGAGCATATTATTTTGGTACTTTTGCAGAAATTAATTATAAATGTTGCAATTAAGTATTGTGAATAACAATGGGAGACTGAGCATATTGCTAAAAAGCTGTAGTAAAAAAAGAATTTTACTACTAAATCCATGCTTTACACAAAAATTCTTCATGAAATAACGCCTACATGATGCACAAAGCCGTTTCAAATTTATCAACGCAGTTTCTCTTATTATTAAAATCGATGACATGGTTCCTAAGAACAGATCTTGGTAAGTCTTATAGACTTTCCTATACTGACTGATTTGAATGAGCCACTCTGTATAATAGATGCCTAATCTCATTTTATTATATTTTTAAAACCTGAATGCTAGTCCTTTAAGCCACGCTTTCTTAATCCACAGATAATGCTAACATCGGAGTTCGCCCGCACGCTGTCTACCGCAGTGGCATCTCTCTCGCACTTAGCGGACGACTCCGAGTCGGACGAGGACGACACCACACCGCCCTCGCTGCCTCTCACTCTAGCGTGGCCGGAATACGGGCTGAAGATATCTGTGCTCTATGATCAGCAGTTTTTATAGCAGAGAAAATTAAAAAAACTTTAGTGCTAACTGAATTTAAAAAAGGAAGAGGTTCTCAATTTTTTTGTATGTATGTCAAGTCAAAGTCAAAGTCAAAATCATTTATTCAAAATAAATCCATATAGAATACTTTTTGAACGTCATAGTATAGGTACATCATTCATTTTGTTACATTAAAATTATTACATAAATTCATTAATTACATATTCCCCATTGACATATTTATAATTTCAATTTTAATTTCAATATAATAATAATAAATAAATTATCCAGTCAACTTAAAATAGAATTATTTTGACCATACATCGCTGTCCGTTAAATAATCGTCCAACTTATAATACGCCTTCTTTGTTAATGTCTGTTTTACCAGCAGCGCTTTAAATTTATTTTCAGACAAGTTTAAAATAGGATCTGGTATTTTATTATAATAACGGGTACAGAGGCCAACAAAAGATTTTTTTACTTTACTTAGTCTAGTCCTTGCATATATGATACTCGATATCTCCATTTCTATATTTTTTTATACCACCAGGTACGTGCGATGTCTCAACAGCTGTCAGATTCATAGATGCTGAACATAAAATATGGAAATTCTATTATATTTGGAAGTTTGTTGATTTTGTAATGGATTACGACTAGAAAACGGTCGCCGATTTGAAAATTTAACTTTAAAACTGGGGCGCAAAATCACTGGTACTAAAGAAAATTACTAGAACTTTGGTTGTATGAGAATTTACTTGGAACTTATTTTCTTGTATAATTTAAATAACAATGTTCTTAAAGTAATTGTCTTAGGCACTGGTCTCACCGCGAGCTACTAAGCTATGAACTATAAGCTATAAACACGAACAAAAGATACGCACTCCCGTGTAAATAAAAGAGACACGGCGATACTCGCCC
The DNA here is from genome assembly GCA_025490895.1 of Thaumatotibia leucotreta. Classification (NCBI taxonomy): domain Eukaryota; kingdom Metazoa; phylum Arthropoda; class Insecta; order Lepidoptera; family Tortricidae; genus Thaumatotibia; species Thaumatotibia leucotreta. The sequence goes on from JALPQI010011057.1 coordinate 21,960, forward strand.
GGCGGTGATAGCTGATAGCTGGGCGAGTATCGCCGTGTCTCTTTTATTTACACGGGAGTGCGTATCTTTTGTTTGTGTTTATAGCCGGTAGTTCATAGCTTAGTAGCTCGCGGTGAGACCAGTGCCTTAAGAAGAAATAAACCAACAAGTATCTAGAAAATTAAATACGCGTATTTATTTTGACAGTTCATTGGACCATACGCACAGATGCTGCCATCTCACCCATAGCGGCGGAAAAATTATCAAAAACTCATTGATTTTCAATGTTTTTTTTTTTCGGACGAATAACCCCGAGTTGGTCCTGTTGGCACCAAGTTGGGGTCTGACGATGGGATCTTGGAGAAATCGGTCGATGTCGGGTATTGCATTTTTAATTTGGTGATTATGTTTGTCATATGATATGAAACAGTAGTTTATTTTGCGATTTCAGGGTTGTTTCTAGGGCTCGGAACTATGGGTGCAAAACTTTAACAAAACTTTCAAATTGACTTATGGGAACACGTTAGCCCAGAAAAATACGAATATTATTGAAAAATATGTATTCAATTTTATTCCTTATCTCGGAATCTTCAACTTACAATGTGTGGGTGTGCAGATATGTATATTTTATGGATGTATGTGCTATGTCAACTCCACTTGAGAAGTTTTGTTAAATGTTTTGCATCACACTTGCGGACAAAAAAAAATATTTTAAGATAAAATACTATTAAATGACGTACTGACATTTCTATTGCTCCCGCTATGCATGCAAGCAATGGCGCGCTTAGACATAAAGTGTGATGAAAAGTTAATTAATGTACGCGAGTTTATCCGTTTTCATAGTTTTATTTCATGAATAAATTTTACTTTTATTTGCCAGGCTAACCAGATAAGATATATGCACTTTTACTCATTGTAAAAATCTCTATACATATAGTGTACATGTAGTGTAGTTATTAAGAAATGTTTATGTTAAAGTAAGTACAAGTAAATGATACTAACAACTGTGTATTACTGAATAAAGACTGTAATATTTTTCTAAATATGTTTCACCGATATAACTCCCTCTCCTATTCAGACATATCCCAATAAACTTGTAAAAGCGTATCGCTCATGGACATCCGTGGTATTACAAGTGCGTTGCCGACGTTTAAGATGGGAATACGCCCTTTTCTTGAAGATTTGAAGATCGTAACGGTCCGGAAACACCGCAGGCGACAAATCGTTCCAGAGTACAGTGGTGGCGTGCAGGAAAATTCTAGAAAAACACACGGTTGATGACTGCCAAATATCTAAATGTGATACAGATAGTGATAACTCGATCTTTCATCATTATTATAAGGGCGCGCCTTGCTGCCGTATTTGAACTTGATTTTATCAAAATAATCATACTAAGTACTGATTTTTCAATCCCCAGTTAACAGTATCTGTCAAATAAATGTTAGCTCTATCCTTTTTTGACTGATGACCTAAGATAAGGATGGTAATAATTTTAACTGAGGATTGAAAAATCAGCCCTCTGGTAAGTTCTGTTAATAGAAAAACGGGGCAAATTCACAGTACCTGTTGTGCTGCTTCCTATTAAAAAAAAATCACATCCTTTTTTCGACAAGACTAGTTTGCCAGACTATAAATAAATATGCCTCTAAAACATCTATAAAGTCTATCGTCATTCCATAAAATGCACTACGGAGTCAATTTCAGTACATGTGTTGTTAACTCGTTAATAAACGTTATTAAAAACGTTTCAGATCTGAATTATTCAGAACGCTTCTCTTCTCAATTGTCAGTTTGACATTTATCTGACACTGACAGTTCTGAATCTCAAACCAAACATTGTTTTGCAGATATTATTTTGTTGTTGCGAATAATATTAAATATTATATATATATTGAGAAATAAGAACTTACCAGAGTAAGAGTAATAGCTTATTTCTATAAATTTATTCAAATTTTTGACGTAGGCACCTTTTAAAGATAGAGTAAAAGCAAGTTGCAAGTTTCTTAAAATAAATGAGCTTAAACGGTTATTTCTCATGTATTAAATGGTTGTATGAAATAGTTTCCTATTTTTCATAAGCTTTCACTTATTGCAGCGAAGACTTAAGAGAGTCTGCTACAAATAAACTACAAAAACACTCCATCACTACATAGTATAAATAATTATTTTTGGACATCTTAATACCAAGTTATACCAAAGTTTACCAACGCTGGAGGTGGGATCCCCTCTCTCGGTATTTTTTCTCTGGTATATGACATCTAATATTTTAAATTAAAATTACAATCAATAGGTTCACGAAAGAGTAAAGAGCCTTAAATATAAATTATCCTAGAGGATCTACCCTAGATTTACTAATCTATGACCTGTCTAAACTATCCCTAAATTGGTTCTAGTTCCTATGGCCTGTATATATGCAAACTGAACAACAAATTATAAAGATATAGAAATGAGAGTGTTAACTCTGTTAATAAAGGGTATATGATTTTATTACAATATTTTCACCTTATTACTAATGGATAAGGTGAATAAACCGAAAACAGCATGGAAAATGGGTAAGTCGTTGATTTTTTGTTTACTAATAACATTTGCCTGCAACTTAATGTGCATAAAGTTATACTCTGTTTGGTTAGGTATTTAAAAAAGGCAAATAATCTTGCAGTATTGTTTTATTGAAAAATGTATTTAAAAATCCAAACTAGATACTTAATGAATCAAAACAATCTAAATCACTGTATTTCCTTGTTATATTATGTATATGTATATGCTAAAATTTATTTTCTATGCATAGTTTTCAGTAAAAAGATACTGCAAGATTGTTTACCTTCTTTTAAATACCTAACTAAACAGAGTATAGTTCATAATTATTCCCTATTCAAACTGCCTTTGCACTGGAGCGTTCCATGAAAATATATACTTTTTATTGCTTGCATGATGCTATGGTAGTTATCCTAATAATAAAACATGTTATCTAAGTTGGCCCTGTTAGCAACAAGTTGAGGTCTGATGATGGGATCTTGGAGAAATTGGTCGAATACAATAGAATACAATAATCTTCATTGCACACCTCACAAAAACAAACACAACAAAATATGAAAAGCAATAGAGGCAGACAACAGGCAGCCTTATTGCTAAAGAGCGATTTCTTCCAGACAACCTTAGGGTAGCGGAGAACTAGTAATACTAACAAGTTGAAGTTGAGTTGTTGAGGTCAGTTTTTATTTATTGATTATTCATACTAACTACTTATATTAGGGTCATTGTCAGATTTAGGTTATCATCTTTTCGGTGGGCATACCTAAAGTTAAGGAATTCCTGTACTAATTTTACAACTGGGTTCCCCAGTCTATAGACCTATGCAATCAAATCGTAACATGGATTTATAAAAGCTGTTAACTTTTGACCACCAAGTGGACTACTTTTGTTTTCCCGACTGACAATTGACAACATTTCATATTTTTTAGTCCTAGTTTTTATTGTCTGTCTTGAAAGACTCAATATTAAAAGGCACACGTATTTTTTATTTTTCAAAAAAATTGCTATTTTAGTGCGAAAATCCCTTTTTATTACTACTTCGAGCAGAAAGAGCGTAAGTTACAAACGTCAAAAATCAGATAAAGACGTCACAAGTGATGTTTCATACACGTAATAAAACGACGAAAAACGGTAACAAGTGTCAAATGTCACTGCCAAACACAAGTGGCATTCCAACAACAAGATTTTTTGGTTATAGTGGCAGCTCTGAATCAGCTATGTGACGTCACTTCCCCTTTAAACTATTTTTAGTATTTTGAATAAAAATATTGCGAAACGTTGTCAATTACCCGTTAATAAAAGAGAGATGGATAGTCCTCATGCTGACATACCGTTGCACCAGTCGTGTGCTAAGCATACTGTTGAATGTTTCCAGAAATTCCTTTACTCACAGATGACATCCCTCCACACTTAGAGTGTTCTGAGGGCGATAAAGTCATCCAGCCGCTGCCGCAGGATCCTGAAAGGTAAACCTGATGTACGGTCAACCAATAGGGTCTTTCACTGTATTCGAAATTTATAAAATGTAGATCATGGTCAAATAAGCTAAATAACTACGTTAAATTGGCTACTACTTTTACATTTTACATCTTTTGTTCGTGTTTTGGTCTCACCGCGAGCTACTAAGCTATGAACTATGGGCTATAAACACGAACAAAAGATACACAATAACATGTAAAAAAAGAGACACGGCGATACTAGCCCGGCGGTGATAGTTGATAGCTGGGCGAGTATCGCCGTGTCTCTTTTATTTACACGGGAGTGCGTATCTTTTGTTCGTGTTTATAGCCGATAGTTCATACCTTAGTAGCTCGCGGTGAGATCAGTGCCTAAGGTCCGGTCACAACATCGGCCATTCGTTCAAGATCAAGAAATCCGGTAGCATAAATTCCCATGTTCTTTTTAGGGTTCCGTAGCCAAAATGGCAAAAACGGATCCCTTATAGATTCGTCATGTCCGTCTGTCCGCCTGTCCGTCTGTCACAGCCGATTTACTCGGAACCTATAAATGCTACAGTAACGAAATTTGGTAAGGATATGTGTTGTATGAACCGCTACAGGATTATGTTACTAAATTGTAAAAAAACCATTGGGGTGGGGGCCCTCCATACATGTAACTGAGGGATAGAATTTTTTTTTGTTGTATATAAGCGTGTGGGGTATTAATAGAAAGGTCTTTGAAAATTATATGAAGGTTTATACATCTCATTTTATTTAAGCAAATCGTTTTCGAGATATCAGCTCTCCAATTCTGAAAAATTTGTCCCCCTCTATTTTTTAAACTACGCGATATAAAATTAAAAAAATATATATGTTATGCACATTAATAAACTCTATCAACGATTTTTGGTTTGATTAAATTATCTCCCATAGTTTTTGAGGTAGGTTGATTTAACTGTATTTTTTAATAATAAATTGATAATGGTACGGAACCCTTCGCGCGCGATCCCGACTCGCACTTAGTCGGTTTATAACCATAACATTTGACCTGCCCATTGCCACTTCAGCTTGCTAATCCGGATGGCTATGTTTTATTATCTGCTTACCCCCTTAATCATAAACGTTTGCTAACTTAACAAGCCGCTAATAATTGTTTGTCCCTTTTGCTCTTATGGACACATTGTTAAGACCGAAAGGGATAAACAATTATTCATCATGATCAGCCTATGATAGTCCACTGCTGGACGTAGGCCTCTCCTATTAACCATGCGTATAGACGCATTAAGAGGTAAATGCCCATAATCGCCACGCTGGGCAAACGGATTGGCGATCGCAGTAATGTATCCACTATGATGACGCTGCCATCATCAATCTTTTATCAAATAATGGTCAGTGACACTTCAAACCCTTAGTCGACTCTTACGACACCCGCAGGAGGAGTTGGGGTGGTGACAAATGTATTTTTACTGTCGTCACCACACGGCCACAATTATTAGCGGCTTGTTAAGTTAGCAGATGTTTATAAATACGAGGGTTAGTTATTAATTATTATAAACTATCTTTAATTTCAGAGGCACCCAATGCCATATTTACCCTTTCAACCTCACGAACAAACCTGTCTTGGACCAGGCGAAGATGAGCTCCATAAGTGTCCCTGGAGATAGTCTACCAGTTCCCTCGCTGTCTACTCTTCAGCTGCAGGGCAGTAGGCAGCAGCTCCTATCAGGTATTTTTATGTGACGAAAGTAGACAACTGAGCTCTCAGCCCACCTGATGGAAAGCAGTAACTGAGGCCCATGGACATAGTGGGGCGTTTTCACAAATCGTTGTTTAAATCACCTTGTCATTTAATTCGGGCAAGTTTTGGCTTGTTCTACTCAGGTTCACGAGCTCTTTCAATTTTAATAGGAGAATAAATATGTTCCATAATTTTCATACAGTTGTCATTCCTTCCATTACGCTACCACCTTTGAACATCTATCGAACGGTATCGTAATGAAAAAAACATTTTGGAACATTTTTTTTCTCCTATTAGAATCGAAAGAGCTCGTGATCCTGAGTAGAACAAGCCCAAACTTGGCCGAATTAAATAAAAAGGTGATTTCAACAACGGGTTGTGAAAACGCCCAGTGACCAAAAAATCGCCTATGGGCTGCCTACGAAGGCCTTAGATGGATTGCCTCTATGCCAGTAATTACACCTGGGTGCTTAGACAAGTTGCCAATTGCTAGCGCTTAATCGTCAATCGTAAACGAAAGGCTTGTCGCACTAATATTAAAGAGTGACAGAGAGGGAAAACTACGATACGCTACTAAGCTTTAGCGATTGGCAACTTGGCTAAAGGTGCATGCAGACCAAAAGAGCATTCGCTGTTCTATCCCCCTACTCTACGAAATTCGATCGTTACACGAAACGATTGATTTCGTAGAGTGGGGGATAGAACAGCGAATGCTCTTTTGGTCTGCATGCGCCTTTAGTATCCAGCTATCTTACCCCCAAACCGGAACACAGTACCAACTATTTAGCGGCAGGTTAACGGGTAAGACGGTGGTAGTAGGGTTGCCACCTGTACTATAATATATAGTATCGTACTATATTTCACTCGACTGTACTATATAATATACAATAGCAATATAGTACGTAAAATACTATATTTTTAGGGTTCCGTAGGCAAAACCCTTATAGTTTCGCCATGTCCGTCTGTCCGCAGCATAGTTCAGTGGCCGTTAATACTAGAAATCTGCAATTTGGTACAGGTGTACATATTAATCATGCCAACAAAGTGGTACAATAAAAACTAGATTTTTTTTTCCGGTAAATCCCCAACTGATGAAGTGGGGATGATTTTTTTTATTTGCTGTAACCCAATATTGTGGGGTATCATTGAATAGGTCTCTTAAAAGGAATAAGGGTCTCTAAAGTCAATATTTTCGGAGATAATCGCTCCAGAACAAAACAAAATTGTGTGTCCCCCCTCCTCTAACGTCCAATCTCGATCCGTTGGTCCAAAAAATGTGAAAAAATTCATGAATAGTTAGCTTACAGAATACTTTAAAATAAAACTATTTCTAACATAATCGGCCCAGCTGTTTTTGAACAACTACAGAACCCTACACGTGAGCATGGCCCGACATGCTCTTGGCCGGTTTTTTTTATTATATCGCCAGCGGCTTCAATTTTGCGATTTTATTGGAATTTTGAAACGGAAGGATAAATAGGTGTACTATTTTTTTCCTCACTTTTCCTGTAAATACTATATTTTTTAAACATTTTCATAAAAATACTATTTTGTCTTACAAAAAAGGTGGCAACCCTAGGTGGTAGCTATCCGGGCGGACCCTGCACGAGGTCCTACCACCAGCTCCATAAATGTCACTGGACAGAGTGTACAAGTTCCCTTGCCCCCTACTTTTCAGCTGCAGCTCATATTAGACGGTTTATAGTGTATGGTGTATGTATACACGGTGCTCGTGAGCATTCTGAAAGATTTTAATGCTGAATTCGTGACAATATTTAGCGTCTTTAATGTTATATAAAATTTCCTGGGTTCGGCTTGGTTTCAGATATAATCAACCTTTTTTCGAAATAAGTTTTTTGACGTAAATGGTCGTTAATAGTACATTTCCTAACTAGTGCGGGAAAACTTTTTTTCGGCGAGGGTGAAAGTTGGAGCCCGAGTGAAACGAGGGCGACAAACACTCGAGTTAAAATTTAGCAAATTGTTGTTATGATAAAAAGTACTGGAAATGTTAAAAAGTATTCAAAAAGTCATAAAATTTTTTTTTTTAGTACAGATGGTGTACTTTTTAGGCTCTATTGCGAGAAGTAAGTCATTTTACGTCAGGTCCAAAACTTCGGAGGGCCATCTGTACTAAAAAAAACGTCGTACGAGACACGTGCAAAAACGAAATTCGTAACTCGTGTCGATTTAAACCACTCCCTATCGGTCGTGTTTTAAAACATCGCCACTCGTTTCGAATTTCATGTTTTTCGCACTTGTGTCGTAATGTACTATTTTTGGGTGGCTTTTGACATTAGGACTCATAATATTTTTTGTTTATTTTGATGTCTATAATGCATAGTTAAAATCTGGGTATATGCCGTGTATGGTTTGTTTTACGTATGGTGCACTCCATCCTGCTCTCAGTAAACGTTTTGGAGAGCGCATCAGAGCATACATACAATGCAGTAATGGTTATTTATTTGAGACCTTCGCAATGCTCAAGATTCCAGTTTTTGAACCACTCGCTACGCTCGTGGCTCAATTTTGGAATCTTTCGCTCTCAAGTTTCAATATTGGCACGACAGTTAAACAAACTTTGCCGCCAAGTGTATATAGCAATACAACTTGCTCTTATGGACACATTGTTAAGACCGAAAGGGACAAACAATTATTACCGGCTTGTTAAGTTAACAAACGTTTATGAATAAGGGGATTAATCTCTTAGTCGACTCTTACGACACCCACGGGAAGAGTTGGTGTCATGCTGGTGACAAATGTATTCTTACGGCTGTCACCTCACGATGTTCGTATATTGTATACAGGGTGTTCGTTTCGATATGCTATAAATAAGACAGGTTACTTGGGACATTAATAGAAGTTGTCTGGTATACAGGCTTTTGGAAAATTCGATAAAAAAGATTTTACTAGTTTATTAGAGAAATTAGTTATATTTGACCTAAATAAGCTTTCGTTAAAGTTATAGCATATGAAGAAAAACACGCCGTATAAATCAGATTACAATTTTTAACTAGATTTTTGACAAACCATATTTTCTTTCCAGGTCCTTCCTGCATGCTGCCACCTGTACAAACAGAACATATAGAAGATCCCCAGATAAAGTTAAAAAGTGAGCCTGGAGACCCTCTATCCGGCTTACAAAGTAAATCTCCGGAGCACACTGATAATCTGGAAAGCTTTCAAGTTTTCCAACACAACCAGTCGGACACCAGTCAGATACCAATGGTACCTGTACAAAACGCGGCACCGATTCTATATCTCTTTCAGCCATTATTGTCACAACACCAAAAGGTACCAATTGCAGCGAATGTTATCCCAGAGATGCCAAGCGAACCTGAGCCAAGTCTTGGCTCTCATGTCAATGTTGCAGCACAAACCAACAGAACAGAAGCTCTATATAGGCGAGCTACTTTCTCCGTCATAGAACACATAAATATACCTTATATACCACCAAAAACTAAGTGCGTAGATCCAGAGAAAGCGACAGTTTCAACAGAGACAACTCCTGAACTTGTCCAAGTATTCATTGATGGTGTGAAGCGAAAGCTGGAGTCAGAATTAACTGAAGCTAAAAGAATTTTAGATATAGTTGAGAATCCTCGTATGGAGAAAACGCAGTTTCTAAAAGGATGTGATAAATATTTAGATGGGAAGATCGCTAATTTCGTTAAATCGCACACTTATCTCCTTAATAAGTTTGAAGGAAAGGAATATCCGGCAGATTTCAAGAATTTCGTATTGAAATTATACTTGTGGAATCCTAAGTCTTACAGATTCGTTCAGGATTTTTTTGATTTGCCATCTAAAGATGCTATACTAAGGTTTAGAATGCCGGTCAGAAGTGGGATCAATATGGATTTATTAGACGCGCTGAAAGTTAAAATCGAACAAATGTCAACGTTAAGTAAACAAAGTGTTGTGTGTTTTGATGTGATGCGGTTGAAAAAGAGTTTATATTACGATGTGGCGGTTGATTATTTGTGCGGGCCAGAAGAAATGGATGGTGTCGTTGGTGAAAAATTTGCCGAGTATGCTGCATTGATTTCAGTACGAGGGCTATTTGCTAAATGGAAACAACCAGTAGCTTTCGCTTTAGTATCTGAGAAGAAAAGAAATCCAGAACTGCACGCTTGGCTACTTAAAACCATAGAAACGCTTTCTGATATTGGTTTGAATGTTAAAGCATTAGTAACTAACCCGGAAGAGGAATTTTTAGATGAACCAAAAGAGTGTTATTTCGAAATGAAAAGCCAGAAAATCTATCACATATTAGACTTTCCAGACCTTTTAAGGATTGCTAGAGATGAACTTATCCAATATAATTTTGAAATGAATAGCGGAATAGCAAAGTGGGAGCATGTGATTAGTGTCTACGATTCTGATAACGCACAGGAACTTAAATTGTTGTCAAATTTGACTGAAAAACATGTCAGACCGGATGCAGAAACTAAAGATGATGTTAAACTGGCGATTGAGTTGTTCAGCAGTGATATAGCAGCCGCAATGCATTTTCGTGTAATTGCTGACTTGAAAAGGGAAGTTAAAACTACAGTCCAATTGATGTCAAAAATTAAGGATACACACGATATTCTATATTCGAGCAAATTGACAGACACTTACAAAGGAACGGTAGCACAAAATAAACTTTTAAAAGAGATTTTAAGTTATTTTAAAGGTGTTCAACTGAAAGACGCCGAAGGAAATATCGTTGAAAGCAAATTTGTCTCAGGACTTGCCTTTACAATTAAATCTATCAAACATTTAGCGGCAGATTTGAAGAAAAATAAAGTAAAACATTTACTTACTAAGAATCTGAGTAAGGATTTCATGCAAGATTTCTTTAAAGATGTCAAGCGTATGTGCCCTGATCCTACCCCTATTGTATTTACGAGAGTATTCAGAAAATTATATTTGAAATATCTTTTGAACAACACAAAGCAAACTGCAACTGGAGATAATATGATGGCCGCTCTTGTCAAAATATCTGATTATGTCAAATTGGATATGGAAAAACCGGAAACTGAAGAAATCACACGCCTAAATATAGGTGTAAATGATTATAAGATCTTTTGGCCTTCCAAAGAATATATGGCTGGATATCTCTTAAGAAAATGTCTCGAAACACATATGTGTGCGATATGTGTAAAAAAACTATGTGATTATTATAGATTTGAAAACAGTGATACGTTGATGGAGACATTTCAGTTTTATAATGAGTATAATGTTAATGATATATGTAAAGTTAGGCCTCCTACGCAGTTAATGGAGTTTCTAAACGAAATGGACAAGAAATTTGACGAATATTATATAAGTGTGAAGAAAGGTATGAATTTCGGTTGGAATTTTTACTGTATTATAGAAAAGGAACCCTTTCCGGTGTATTGTGATAATTTTACAATTAAGTTTTTGAAGATGTTGTATGTTCGAATTAAGGTATTCAATAGTGTTAAGCAATTTAGAAAGACTAACAAAAGTAAATGTTGAATTATAGTGCAACGTTTATTTATACAGGGTGGATAATGAGTAACCCGACAAACTTGAAGGTGTATTCCTGACCACCTTTTGAAACATTAATGTCATATGAACTTTTCAGGATTCGGCTTAATTTGAGAGATAATGACATGTTTTCAAAAAACTTTTAATCATAACTCACTGTAAAATACCTGCACGATTAAAATTCTTGCACTATCACTTTTTATCTTGACATGAAGAAAAAAGTTTCAGAAAAAATATTAAAAAAAAAAAATTGTAAAACACTTAAAAAATCTCTTTTTCTACATTTTATTACTGGTCATGTAGAAACAAATTCAAAATATCACTTCACGTCACGTCATCAGCCTATTACAGTCCACTGCTGGACGTAGGCCTCTCCTATTAACTATGCGTATAAGACGCATTAGGAGGTAAATGCCCATAATCGCCACGCTGGGTAAGCGGATTGGCGATCGCAGTAATGTGTCCACTATGATGACGCTGCTGCCCATCATCGATCTTTCAACAAATAATGGTCAGTGACACTTCAATCCCTTAGTCGACTCTTACGACACCCGCAGGAAGAGTTGGGGTGGTGACAAATGTATTCTTACTGCCATCACCACCGGGCGTACGCCAGAAACAAATTCAAAATATCACAAAAAAGTAAAACAAGAAAAAAAATTGTCCGAAAATTATTTAATAGGTATATGTCATGTAACATTTTTTGACCTATTTCGACATCAAAAATGCATTGGTAAAGTCTGTCGGGTTACTCATAAGCATAAGCACCCAGTATATTATACCATTCCCACCGAATAGTCTGCGGTCCTACCGTGATATTCGAAATTCGTAATTTTCGAGGATTTGTCTCCGTTACTCAAATGACGCCTTCCTTGAAGAATTTGAGATTCTCGGAAATTACGAAGTTCTAGAAGAAGTAGTAGGCTAGAGTCGCGTATCGAGGCTTTCCGATATTTTTTCTGCCACTAGGCGGCGCTACGTTGGCGTGAGGTCCAAACGGTTGTAAGATTATCATTTTTTTATGTGAAGAAGGTAGACAACTGAACTCTCAGCCAATCTGATGGAAAGCAGGAACTAAGGCCCATGGACATAGTGACCGAAAAATCGCCTATGCGCTGCCTACGCAGGACTTAGATGGATTGCCTCTATGCCAGTAATTACACCGGCTATATTACCCCCAAACCGAAACACAGCAGTGCAAACACTGCTATTTAGCGGCAGGTTAACGGGTAAGACTGTGGTAGCTATCCGCGCGGTATACTCTTGGGTCGACTCATTCGTTTTTCGTCACGTTCCTAAATTTGTCAGATTCTGCTTTCGTCACCCATTCTTCATTCGTCAAGTTAGTCTGCAGTCATTGTCGTCTTTGGCCATAATAAGTTGTTGACAGTGCCGGATTTAGAAATTTGCCGCCTGTAGGCCATTTATATTTTGCCGCCCCTATCCACTGTGCTAATTCGGATAATTTGTTAGGAAAATTACGAAGAAAGTCGAAACGTAAAAAAGCTTCGTACATTAGTCGTTTAGGAACACTTGGACATTTTGGCAGGTATTTCATTTCACAGCCGTGTTTGCGTACCGAAGCGTTCGTGGCAGGAAAGGTAATCCAGTATCCCTATCGCGAACTACGAAATCCGCAAATTTCGGGCGATGAAGGCGTGATTAGAGTGACGGAAACAAATCCCCGAAATTTACGAACCTCGGTGTTCGCGGTAGTAGGCCTTCCCTTACTATGTACAGTACGCAAACTTTTAGTTGGTATGACAGTGGAGGGATGGACGCCTAGCCAACATACAGAGACCGGTACAGTGGTAGATTAGAGTTTATGCGAAGAGACTGGGGTTGCACTTTGTACGGAAATTAAAAATAATATACGACTCTACCCTTACCACACAAACTCTAGATAGCGGTCCTAAAATTGGGAAAATAAAGAAGTTCTAACTTTCAAAAATTAAAAATCAGTCTGAGCATAACTAAACCATTTAATAAAGTGACCCATTTTTAACCGAGACAATTCTGTATTTTCTGTCATTAAATTTAGTAAATCACATAAAATAGATATCGATTATCGGGGTAAAATGCTCCGAAATGTTTGACTTGGCAGAAAACCGAGCATATGAAGCCTGATCCCAGGTTGAAAATTAAAAAAAAATTAAAAAATGAGTTGGCGGGTATTGGTTGTATATTTTTTCTTCTTTCGCTTTACGACAACTTAGTTGTGTAAATTGCAGTGAAAAATGTATTTTACTATTTTACTTTCCTCGCAAACGAAGTGAAAAGTAGAGTGTACAACACGGGCATAAATGTCCATTTTTATCACATGATAAATATACAACCAATACCCACCAACTCATTTTTTAATTATTTTTTTTTTATTTTCAACCTGGGATCAGGCTTCATATATTTTGCTCGGTTTTCTGCCAAGTCAAACATTTCGGAGCATTTTACCCCGATAATCAATATCTATTTTATGTGATTTACTAAATTTAATGACAGAAAATACAGAATTCTAATATTAAATAAAAAATATAACAAATTTTGTCAGCTATACTATTTCATTAATCAATAAAATTGTGCAATATGTTTTAACTGTTTGGCTGTTGGGACCGATTACCTTAGCCCATCTTAGCCTTAGAAAACAATTTTACTTTTATGGTCTAGAACATGAAATGCGATTTTATGTCGTCTACGCACGACATAAAGGTGCACTTTTTGAGCATGAGAAGTGAAAAATTATTTTTCCCCTCACTAGCTCGTAAAGCGCTCGTTTATCGTTTAATACGAGCGGGTAAAAACGCTTTTTACACACTTGTGAATAAAGTAATTTGACATTGCTCTAATTCCTATAGCCCCCTACTGCCTAGTATAAGTGGATCTGTATGACCGTAGTAAACATGCGCAATCGGAGCTCACATGTTAAATTGGTCGTTTCATGGGTGACTTTGTAAGCCATTGGCTATATTTAATTTTCAGAAGTAACTCTATTCTACGATACGTTTCGACATTGAGTTTTAAATGGTTTCTTTAAGTTAATTTACATTTGGATGAGATTTGTAATCATATTTCCTCGCGATAGTGAGGGGAAAAAAGTTGTATTACACTTGGCGGCAAAGTTTGTTCAACTCTCGTGCCTTGAGACCTTCGCAATGCTCAAGATTCCAGTTTTTGAACCACTCGCTACGCTCGTGGCTCAATTTTGGAATCTTTCGCTAGCTCAGGTCTCAATATTGGCGCGACAGTTAAACAACAACTTTGCCCCCTTGTATAATAAATAACTATTTACTACGCTCACTCGCAAACAACAAATCAACCAATGTTACAATAAAACCAGATAACGTTATTATTTGGTTATTATTTACTTTTAGTCCCACCTTGTAGCCAGCTTTGGTAGCTCATAGCTGGTTTCCATGTGAGAAAAATATTCCTGATTGATACAAAATGGTTTAATCTTAGTGTCAGGCATTTTCCAAACTGCGATATATACAATGTAGGTACTACATTTACTTTGAATACTTATTAAAAATGTAATGGCGAAATAGATACAAGGGCGCTGAAATCGTCTTAAATACGCCGGCCATATTAGGTGAACAATCTACTAAAGTAGCCAGAAAATAATCATGAAGTCTCGAAAGGTGGCATTACCTTAGATATGATCCAAAGCTACATATATTGGTTGGTTACCCGCGAACACCCACAGCGGCCACAACCCACTGTTAAGCTAATTTCATCGAAATACAGAATTATATTGTAAGGGCAGTTTGCCAGTTTACAAAGAAGAAAGCGCTGAAACGCACGTTTTAAATTCCATTTCATTAATAGGTATATGCGACTTTTTTCTCATTTTTTCTTTAATTGTTAATTATCAGGTAACTTTCTTTATTATGTTTGTTGTTTATTGTACTAATGTTTATGTTTAATTACTGAAATGTCGTCTGTGAGCGCACCATAAATAATTTACAAAAAAACGTAATTGTAATTGATTAGAAGCTTTCATTTTGCCCGGATTTATTTTTAATTATTGAACGTTACAATTACTGTTTTTCAGATTTTGGTCCCATCTGGTAGAAATATTTGGTAGCTAGCTCCGAAACAAGAAACGTATTTTCCCATATTGTAGCCAGCTACCAAATGGGAACAATTTTTTCCATCTGGCAGTTATATCTGGTAGCTATTAGGTACAACATGAGAAACGTATTTTCCTATCTTGCGGTCAGCTGCCAAACGGGAACGATTTTCTTATCTTCCAGTGTGCGATGCTGATTTTATCATTTCGTTAATTATTTCTATTGAAGATTGAGAGGCTGTAATTTCAAAAACATTAATTAAAGTTTTTATTCTTTTTGGGCGCAAGAAAATGCTGTTCATGGGTGTATTTGAGATGCTGTTGTGTAGTACGCGGATTCCTTTTCCAAAAAAGGTCGCTATACAGTGCAGTTTGGAATATACCTGACACAAAGATTAAACGCCAGCTACTTCGTTCGTAGGACTTCATAATTCCCGTTTCTCTTCGTGTAAACTCTAATTTACCACTAAGTATATCAGTCACAGTACGAGTATGTTGGTTAGAATTGACTTTTCCATGCTATTGAACTCTACTAATCACTCACTTTGTATGAGGGGATACATTTTTTTAAATAGATATTTCGATGTTGGTACTATGTTACTGAAAGTTCATCGTAATGGTTGGTAGACTAAAAAAGTTTGCTTCTAAGCTGGCGCTTGTAAAATCTGCCAAATTATTAATTTATTGACTCATAAAAAAAATTGCCGCCTAATCTGCCGCCCCTAAAATCTGCCGCTCTAGGCCATGGCCTACTTGGCCTACTGGTAAATCCGGCACTGGTTGTTGACCTTTTTCTTATTTCGACTCAATCGTTTTTTGTCATTTCGTATTTGGTCATATTCTAAGTTGGTACCGACTTAAGACTATGAAAATATACGAAAAACATAGATTTAACAGCGAACATGCCGAAAGAAAATTATGACGAGTTAAGAACAAGACGGATTAAGATAAAGACGAACAACAAATTTGAGCGAAGATGAGAAAGACCATCGACGATAGTGACGAATAAAGAATGGGTGACGAAAGCAGAATCGGACAAATTTAGGAACATGACGAAAAACGAACGAGACGACCCAAGAGTATACCATCCGCGCGGACCCAGCGCGAGGTCCTAAGTACCAGTAAAGGAAGTTAATTGCTTTAGTAATGAATTACGACTAGAAAACGGTCGCCGAACTGAAGATCTAGCTCTAAAACAGGGAGGCCAAGTCACTAGTATTAAAGAAAATTACTACAACTTTGTTCATTTACTTGGAAATGTTTTTTATTTATTTTAGAAAATAATATTTCTAAAGTAATGGTTTTAGATATAAATAAACCAACAAGTATATAGAAAATTGAATTCGCGTATTTATTTAGACAGTTCCTTGGACCTGTTTTTTTCTCAGCCGTGTATTGACGGCAGTAAGAATACATTTGTCGCCGCCCCAACTCCTGCGGGTGTCGTAAGAGTCGACTAAGGGATTGAAGTGTCACTGACCATTACTTGATAAAGGATTGATGATGGGCAGCAGCGTCATCATAGTGGACACAACTGCGATCGCCAATCCGCTTGGCGATTATGGGCATTTACCTCCTAATGCGTCTATACGCATAGTTAATAGGTTATTGTCAGTCTGAAAAACAAAAGTTGTCCACTCGGTGGTCAAAAGTTTACAGCTTGTATAAATATTTGTTACGATTTTTTTTATTCCATAGGGCTATAGACCGGGGAACCTAGTTGTACCGTCAATTGTTTTATCCCAAAATTAGTACAGGAATTCCTTAACTTTAGGTATGTCCACCGAAAAGACGATAACCTAAATCTGACAATGACCCTAATAGGAGAGGCCTACGTCCAGCTGTGGACTATCATATGATGATGATGATGATTTATTTAGACAGTTCTTTGGACCTTACGCTACAGTGCTGCCATCTCACCCCATTGTGACGGAAAATGTATCAAAACCCTTCACATTCGACCGCTGTAAAGACGCATTTTGTTTCTAAAGTCAATATTTTCGGAGATAATATAAAAAAAAACATGAATATATGGGCTTATAGATATAGAATACTTTAAAATAAAACTATTTCGAACATAATCGGCCCAGCCGTTTGTGAATTACTACGAAACCCTACCCTGAGCATGGCCCGACATGCTCTTGGCCGGTTTTTTATTTTATCAGTGGTTATTGGCTTTATATAAACCAATGTAAGTAATACCTTTTTGAGAATCACGGACTTACAAATCCCGGTTTTTTGATAGACTTGCGCGGGGATATACACGGGCACATCAATAGATATCCCTAAACCGGTCCCAGCAGGGGTATAGAGTAAGTAATACCTTATTATTATTAACTTATTATTTACTATTCAAGTATTCACACCTAACGGAACTTTTTAGTTCGATCACGAGTACGTTGTAAAAAAAAATCCGTTTATCAAATAACATCACCACGAAGCTGCCGTATCACATCAAAAACATGAATCTCTTATCAACTTTATTGTCTTCACGTTAAAGTAATTTGTCGCTTAATTCAATCAGCACTTACACCCTTCTAGAACCATGCGTGTCAAATCGAAGC
>JALPQI010011058.1:0-40662 GCA_025490895.1 Thaumatotibia leucotreta
AAATGGCTAGCTTCCGCTATGATTTATCAGATTGTTAAAATAGTTAAACACTTGAAACATTTATACCTTGTAGCTAATTATGTTGTTTAAAATAAATTTTGAGCAATTTGCTAGTTAACCCAAACTTTTTCAACAGGCCGTTTTTGTAAAGGAGTCTATGCAATCTCAGTATCTGGACGCCTACCAGCTGGAGTGATCAGAGAAATGAAGAGTCGAGGCATAGTATACCGACCCAGAGACACAAGCCAGAGATAAACAAAATAACCATAATTATGTATGATTAAATAATTTTCAAAATAAATCAATATATTAAATATAAAGTATGTTTTTTACTCTATTTACATCAACATATATTCTAACAATCATGTGCTTAAAACAGGATATGACCAAGAAAATTCGACACTTAAGCATTCAACACCACAATGAAAGTTAATACCTACATATAGTTCTTATGCTCTAAGCACATTAAGTTTGTCAGCATTCTAATGGCACTAAACTGATAACTAATCTATCTATTGTAGTAAAACCATAGGAACAGCAAAGGTAATGTTCTCAAACTATTGAGGTATTGTTGTTCACTTTGTACTCCAACATTTGCTGCGGCTTCTGTGATTTCCAACATGTCATGGAACTGAAAGCACATATGCAGCGGTATGCCTGTCAACTGCTGCCTGACGGAGGGGGCTTTAAACTCAAATTCTGTGCCTAAAACATCTTTATCAATTTCTTTGAAATCGATGTTTTGCGCCTTCATAGCATTCTGAAACAATTTGGTAATGGATAAGTCAATACAATTCCCACAAACAAAGTGGACTATGTACAGATCATGTGGTATAATCTAATCTACTCACCTTAACACATTCCTGATAAATCTTGAATATTCCGGCGCACATTGAATCATCATGGTCCCCCTTCAGAAACCTATCTGAAAACCAAGAATTGAAACAGTCGTCATATTTCTTCTTGAGCTCTGTGCATTCTTCTCCGATGCTATTCATCTTTTATAGAACTTAAAATTACTGGATTGTATTAAATTTGTTTTACAATCAATTATGGTATAAATCTGATCAAAGAAATCAATGAGCTGCTGAAATTTGACATTGACTTGACATGACAGAACTAATAATCGTATTTTTCTGTATTAATGTTTCGATGGTTGACTATCTCCTAGCATTTCAAGCTAATTTATCTCACTTAGCCTTATCGGTATATGATTTCGCTAACAATATGAAGAATGAAACCATCTTGTGTACGAAAAAGTTACTAAAAATCCATTAAATTTTGAGGTAGGCGTTTTATTCTTTGGCACAAAATCACAAATGAAAATACTACTGTCGAACATCAAAGAGCTGTGTCAGTGTCACTTTAAAACGTTACAATGCACGCAGTCTGAAAACAAGTAATTATGGTCTAAAAGCTATGAAATTCACATTTATTTCAAAATCAAAGCCAACTGGCAACTATTTTTAATTACAACTCATTTAAAATAAAATGATTTTTTTAATTTCCTGCATAAATAATGTGTGGAAGCAATTTTACGACATAGATTTCCTCATGGGAACATTATTACAGTGCGACTGCTGCGTACACAGGAGTGTTCCTATTTAGTTCACGTTTTTCTGACGTCCCCATTTTGTAGGTTATGTTTTTTAATTGAGTCTGAGTGTTGGGAGAAAAGACAAAATATTGGCTAAGCTAATTTCCATATTTCTTTTCTTCTGTAACCTTAGTCAATAATGGGTGACATACTCAAAGATAGTCGTTTTGCAAAATACCTTAACGATCCACGTTATAGGCAAATACCTAAACATGAAAGGAAGGTTAAAATCGACAAACGATTTCAGTCTATGTTTAATGATTCTAAGTTTAAAGTGAAATATACTGTAGATAAGAGAGGAAGACCAATA
Source organism: Thaumatotibia leucotreta (assembly GCA_025490895.1). NCBI lineage: Eukaryota > Metazoa > Arthropoda > Insecta > Lepidoptera > Tortricidae > Thaumatotibia > Thaumatotibia leucotreta. Next base: position 1,908 of record JALPQI010011058.1, read on the forward strand.
AATGAGACGTCTACAGAGAATTTGAGGAAATACTATGAATTGGAGGAGTCAGAAGGCAGTTCAGACTCTGAAGATGAAAAATCTAAAGAGGAAACTGGCGGTGAATCACAGAAGGATGAAACTTCTTCAGGACGGTTCGTTAAACGACCACAAAGCGATGATGAACAGAATGACGACGCAGGGTCCAAATTTGAGAATGATAAACTTACAAGAGGCAAATTGAATCCTAAAACTAAAGAGAGATTGTTGGATCTAGAAATTGATTACGCTCGGGGAGAAGGTAAATATCATAATCAATATGTGAATAACCATAGGTACACATTAATTTCATTATATGAACTATCTTTGTAATATTTTTATCCTTGTATTTCAATATCATATGTTAATTTCTTCACATTTTAAAATGCGAAATGGGGAATAAAGAAGAAGCATTTACAAATGAAGTCACCACACTCCCCCAACACCTATCAACTACAATAACATTTTGTTGTCTCAGGTGTCCTTTTAACGGATAGCTCCTCTGATGAAGAAAGCAGCGAGGAGGAGGAGGAGAGTGAGGTGGAACATGAATGGGGGGAGCTTGATGCCGAAGCGGAAACCACCGAGGAGTCCACCAAGAGGTTTGATAATGATGCTTATATTTGTAAATAAATTAATCTTGTAGGTAAATGCTACTAATATAATATTTATTTCCACACTAAGAACTGTCAATAGGGGCTTGCATGGTACCAAATGACAGTACAGTAATACTCCCCTTTACATAGCCCTGTTTAACATGGATTTGCTTATATTATTATGTTATTTACTGTTTTAAGTAAAATAAGTGTACTACAGATCAGCAAAAATAATGAAAATGAGTTTGTTACTTAATTACAACACCCCGATTGCGTGGTGAAACCCAATAACTCAAGATAATTTTTCATTGAAATGTCAACCTCACATGAGTGTCATATAGTTCGTATTTCAAAAACCAGTTTCCTCTACTTATTGGGTTTCACCAGGCAACCCTCGAATTGTGAATGTTGCTTTATTGTCCCTGGAATGCATCTCTCGCATAAAGCGGGGTATTACTGTAGTATACATATAGACTAAGAAGAAAGACTATGTCATGCCACTCATAAGTAATATAACATAGCTCAGAAGAAATATGCATAATACATTTAAATAAACGCCCTTCCTAGACTTCAAAATAAAAACCTGCAACTTAAGCTGCTCAGTTTATTTACTAATATTTGATTTATTAAACAGAAGTAGGCTAGTAGGTTATTTTTATTACAATTGTCCAGTAATAATTATGTAACTATTTTCATGAATTGAAAAATAATATGTGCTGTTTTAACCATTGAGCAAGTAGTGCAACCTATACGAGCCCCGATGCATTGGAGTTCGTCTAGTTCGAAACAATTTTTACAAATTTTTGAATATTTTAAAAATGATCACATTATGCTAATGATAAATTGTATGAACGTTAGTCATGGTTAATGTACTACATTTCAAGAGACACAACAATCTGAAGTACGCTTTTGTTGTTTAATAAATCGATTTTAACAAACCAGTGTCTAAATTATATTTTCGTTCACCACCGTAATTACGCGCTTATAAGCTTGACGCAAAATTCGCAGTGCATCAAGTGTACCATCTCGTCTTTAATATTAATGGCGTTCTTTACATTCATTGATTATTTACAAAATTAAAAATTGTGGAAAAAATTTTAAAAAATACCTCTTGTAAAATAGTTTTTTTTTTTTTTATTCTGATTTATTAAGTCCAAATATTTTATACTCAAAGAACCTATTTTAGTACTACTATTGAATAGTGAAGGTTTTGTCTCTAAACCTTTTCCCCCGGATGAACGGGATAATCTCGAAAAACTGTCTAACTGGACGAGAACATATGCATTGGGGCTCGTAGTCCTGAAAATTTAATATTTTTATTCTGTTTCCTTTATGTTGTTTGTTTGTCAGTAATCAATTCTTTATTCAATTAGGCCCCACAACAAGTGCTTGCGAATTGCTTAACTAAATAGCAAGTAAAAAAATCTACTTCCAGTTCTAACCCTACACCACTGACCCGAGAAGAATCAGGCAAGAAACTAGGCGGGAACTATTTTTTTCAAATAATTATCTTACAGCTAACATGATTTCAAAAATACTAAACAGAACCTTAAAAAACTATAATAATGTTCCATTTTCCAAGTCATGTATTATTTGCAGGATAGCAATTTGCAATATGGACTGGGACAACATCAAAGCTGCAGACATCATGGTGCTGCTCAGCTCATTCCTGCCGCCAGGGGGCATCGTTTACAAAATAACAGTAGGTTATACACATGCATAGTAAAATATTTGAATATGTAAAATAATTCTCAAATAAAAAACTGGTCTATTCATCATCAGCATCATCAACCTATCTCAATTCAATCCTTTAATCAATTCTTACAACTATGAAATTCGAAACAAGTGTCTATGTTTTAAAACACGACCGAAGGGAATGTTTTAAATAGACACGAGTTACGAATTTCCTTTTTGCACGTGTTTCGAAGGCCTTTTTTTAGTACAGATGACCCTCCGAAGTTTTGAACCTGACGTAAAATGAGCCACGTCTCGCACTAGCGCGTAAAAAAGGCACCATCTGTACTAAAAAAACTTTTGGACTAGCCTAACAAAATATCGTACCACTTAAACAAACTGATATTTTCCAGATCTATCCATCAGAATATGGATTGAAGCGTATGCAAGAGGAGGAGGTGCGAGGGCCTATAGAGCTGACAGAGCAGAGGGAGGTCGACAGTGGTTTATCTGATGACGGCGGAAATGAAGAAGGTCAGTGAATAGAAGTTGCCTTGTGAGGAACCCACACTGGCTTTGACCGCCTCAGTTCTTTCTACCTTTGAATTTTTGGCACCTACCCTTTCTCTGTGAGAAAAGTACACAGTAATGCAGACACTTTCACTGCCAGATCAAAAACTTAGGTTATCGCTGCACGCCAACCTGTTGTACAATGTAGCTGCTTCAATTCCAAGAACGCCACTAAGGAGTCCTCGATAACTTTATTCACATGCCACACCACTTTCCAGGCGAGTTATTCACTATACAATTAACGCCGGCTGGAATACTGGGATAGCCTTTGTTTTTGTCCTGGCACTGCAAATGGTATAGTAATAAACTCCCCCACGGAGTCAGCGGCATGTGAACAAAATTACCGATAACTCCCCAGTGGCGCTCTTGGCATTGAATGTGTTAAGTTTATAGTTAGTAGGCTGATGGGAGACTAGTATTATCAAACCGGAATCAGAAAGGGATACGAAAGTACTGTTGACACAACAAATGAAGAAAAGAGTTATTTATAGACGTAGTCAGTGATTAATTAATCTATTGTCTGTAAGTACCTGCACTTAAACTATAAATATATGAAAATAACTCTGAATATTGGCTATGTGCGAAGCGGGTGGTGGGAGTAAAGGAAACGATCGCAGCGCACGACGTGGCAAGAATTGGAACTTAATCGGGATAAGTCGCTGTCAAATTGAAGCATTTCAGTATAAAACGAAGCAAAAAAATGGGTCATAACTGTTGTTGCGTTGGTGGGTGTAATAATAACGGCGGAAATAGCAAATGCAAATTTGCTATTTGAACAAATTGACGAACACTAGGTTTGCCCCACTGTTGTTCCTTACTTGTCTTTAACAAGCTGATGATATCGGTAATATATGATATCAAAGCACTAACATGTTTGCATTTGTTGCTCTGGTTATAAACGCAGTCACATTTTACACTAGTGACGACACGAGCATCATTGATCTGTAAAATATAATAAGCGGGATAACAACAAGTGATAAAATAATTTTCACGAAACCGTTCTGACATCACATAAAATTACTTACTTTTAAACTGGTTTTGTAGGGTTTTAGCGTCACAGATGTCTGACGAATTACAAGGGCTCGTATTAAGTAACTCTTGCCGTTATGTCGCAGTTCTTCAACATCTCTTACATGGCTGGGCTGATACTAATTTATTGCCTTTTGTCACGGTTTGTGGTTGGAAATTAATATTGTGCGTAATGCTTTCAAACCCGGTTTTTATTATGATATCCATTTTACAGTTAAACTATTGAATAAATTAGACTTAAATAACATCAACAATACTATTTTAATTTTTGGTTTCATTTATAATTACAATAAACATTAACTTTGTTTATAAGTCATTATTTGACAGTCTCCCTAAAAGTTGCCATCGCTAGGCGGCGCCACTGTCGTGCACGTAGCCAATATCCTAAATTGACTTATACACTGTTGTGTCAATAGTATTTTCGAATCCCATTCTAATATTAATCGTGGTTCGATAATAATAGATATGGACCCAATATGTACATTCAGTTTTATTTGAAAGACCTAGAGTTAGGCTTTAGTAACTTTAGTTTTGCAACAAGCTTTTTATAACCTCAAGAATTAAATTGAAGCGTTTTCATCCTAATCCTAACACATTTTGTTTGTTAAAGTGCTGAACTTGAATATATAGTGTCAGTTTCTTGGTTGCAACTTATCTATGTGATGATTATTTTGATTATAGTAATTTTAAGTTAAGGAACGTTTATAAATAAGGGTGTATATCTTTATGCTGTAACTAGGATCGACTTACCACATGGAGAAACTAAGGCGCTACCAACTGAATCGGCTGAAGTATTACTACGCTGTGGTCGAGTGCGACTCTGTGGCCACCGCAGACAAATTGTACAGCGAGTGCGATGGCATGGAGTATGAGAGCAGTGCGACACGCCTCGACATGCGGTTCATACCTGATGACGTCACTTTCGATCAGGTGAGCCTTATTACAATGGTATAACGTTCACATTGTAGCTAAATTCTTCTTGCAGTACGTCAGTATGAGTGAGTGTGATGGCAGTGAGTTGGTACAGTCAGCAGCAGATATTGTTAAGCTGGCAGAGTGTTTAAAATGAACTTCGCACGATCTTATGGCTAAGACTATAAGAGTGTGTTAAGATCACAGAATTAGATTTGGATAGAAGAAACAAGTTCATTCATTTGTAAGCCGGCCGAGCGTGTCAGATTTTGTACTGAAGTTGTTACTTGCCTATGATTTTAAATATGTCTCAGGCCCTTGAGTATTCATATTTTTTTGTGTTGTTGCAATTAATATTACTTAAGGAGGCATTATTAATGTTTTTGTTCACTTCAACTTACAAAATTTGACGCCCGAAAGCTGCAAGCGGCGATTGAAGACGGACAACTCAGTAGATTTCACTGAGTTCATTTGACACGCTAAGTAGATACGTTTGCTTGATCTATGGTATATATGACATCTGTGGTTAAGATCATTGTGAACACCCTATCCGCTAAGCAATATCTGCTGCTGACTATACGAGTATATATGCGGTCTACGCCTGATTATGTGTCACTCTACCAAGTAAGTCTTATTAGCTATTACAATAGTTCACATTGTAGCATCACGTAGCATACAAAGATACACGACTATTTGTATATTGTAACTATTCAAAGGCCTATTCAAATTCATTCAGCCTCCGTAGCCTAGTTGGTGGTGACCCTGCCTACGAAGCTGGAGGTTCCGGGTTCGAATCCCGGCGAGGGCATTATTTGTGTATTTATTTATCACAAATATTTGTTCCTTGGTCATGGCTGTCTATGTATTTAAGTATCTATATGTATCTATCTATTATATATATCGTCGCCTAGTACCCACAACACAAACCTTTTTCAACAAAGTACCCTTAGAGGCATGGGAACTGCCCTATAATTCATTCAAAATGTACATCAAAAATGGTCTTCTCAAAAAGGGTTATTATAAAGTTGACGATTACTTGAATGACGAGGAACCATGGCCGTGTCTTCAGTCTCAAGAGCTGTCTTAGATTTACATGACATTGACTTGAATACATATTAGTTATGTATTTTGTAGACTTAGTTTATAAGACTGTTAGCTTAACAGCCTCTTTATTATTATTATTATTTTTTTTTTTGACGTTTGGAGAGCCTTTACACCTCCAAAATTATTAATTTTATTTATTATTCTTAGCATTTAATTTCTTTGACCGTGGAGACCTTTTACATCTCCACACTTAATATTTATTTCACCATGGAGCCCATTTATCTCCTTATATAGCAAAATTTTGACTTATTGGATACATAATAATTATGTATTCTGTAGCACTAGTTTACAAGACTTTTAGTTTAACTGTCTTCTGACATGAAACATTTGTTTCATATACCTTTTTATTTACTTTTTATTGACATTTGGAGATTCTTTACACCTCCAAATCATTATTATTATTATTTATTAACTGACATTGGGGACACTTTACATCTCCAAAATTATGTATTATTGACATTAGAGAATATACATCTCTAGTTTAATTTAATATTAGAGTTTATTTTACTGTGATGTCATATTTAAATAGGTATTGGCTGTTGTCTTTTAAATAATAAGAATAGTTGCTTTGTGATTGTCACTAAATTGTCACTAAATTGTTAATTTTCTATTTTATTATTATTGTTAAAATCATGACGATTAGAGACCTTTTACATCTCTAAATCTTAATATCTCTTTATTCTGACAACTAGAGGACCTTTACATCTCTAGTAGTATTAGATATAGATACTTAATAATGTTGCGAACTTGTACAATAATAATTATTTTTGTTTAATATTATGGTCTTTATAAAAATGTCTATAATAATCTTTTTTTTATGTAATACATTCTTTAATGCATGTTATTTTAATAAGATGTATTATTATACTGTTTTGAAAAAATAAGTCCACCTGAGTTTCTTACTGGTTCTTCTCAGGAACGGCGTAGGGTTTGAACCAGTAGTAGATTTTTTTTCTCTCATGTCAGACGATTCGAAAGTGCTTATTAATAAGCTTACTTGAATAAAGAATAGTTTGACTTTGACTTTGACAAGCCTTAATTGAGCTTACCGTGGGACTAGGTTGATTTGTGTAAAATGTCTCAATATATTTATTTATAAAAAAAAAAATAAATAAGTAGAACTTAAGCGCCAACAGTGTTATGCGTTTCATTTTCGCACATCATTTTCAACCAGGCTACTCTCATCGTATTCTCACTGTTCAAACTTATTTACCGATTTCATTATCGCCAGAATACCTAATGTAGCACAAAAATAAAATAAGGAAAGGGACGACGTTCCATCCCGCTACCGATCGAGTCTACCAACCATTACGATGAACTTTTAGTATGGGACCAACATCGAAAGCGTACATGGAAAATTGACTTTTCCATACTATTGAACTCTAACTAATCACTCACTTTGTATGAAGGGTTAATTTTTTTTAAATATTTCGATGTTGGTCCCATACTGAAAGTTCATCGTAATGGTTGGTAGAATCAGTCGGTAGCGGGAAGGAACGTCGTCCCTTTCCACCCTGTATATTGTCGCCTGGTACCCACATCACAAGCCTTAATTGAGCTTACCGTGGGACTAGGTCGATTTGTGTGAGATGTTCCAAGATATTTATTTATTTATTATTTATTGATTACAGGAACCGCGGGAGTCATGCTCGCAGCTGCCAGACTTGTCCAAATACAAGCCACGGCTCTTCACAACCACAGCGCTGCAGCAAGCTAAGGTGACTTTAAGTTTCTTTACAGTAGGTTCAGCACATGATTGGTGCCTCAGTATGTCGCCGCGAGATAAAAATCCCATTGTTTACTAACGTTATATTAATAAAAGAGGGAGAGATAGTTTATCTCGCAGCGACATACTGTCGCACCAATCAAATATGTACTTACAAATGTATTCCCTTATCCATAAACGTATCCTAACTTAGCAAGCCAATGAGTGTCGTGTGCCCCTTTCCGTGTTATCAATTTTCTGTCACATCATCAGCCTATGTTAGTCCACTGCTGGACGTAGGTCTCTCCTATTAACTATGCATATAGAAGCATTAGGAGGTAAATGCCCACAATCGCCACGCTGGGCAAGCGGATTGGCGATCGCAGTAATGTGTCCACTATGATGACGCTGCTGCCCATCATCAATCTTGTAGAATGGTCAGTGACACTTCAATTCCTTAGTCGACTCTTACGACACCCGCAGGAGAAGTTGGGGTGGTGACAAATGTATTCTTACTGCCGTCACCACACGGCATCAATTTTCTATAGCCACTCATTTTATTTGAGATTTTGGTTGAGCTTTATTCCTATGTAAAATAAGAGTGACATGGCCAACTACGCTGCCGGGCTAATCGTGTTAGTTCGCGCTTCATAGGTACCTGATAATAGTGATAATTATTAAGAATTCAAATAACATTTAGTTGAAGCAATATTTATTTTATTAGGCATAATCGAATGTGTCCCCTTCGAAGGACTGCGATGATAACACTGATTCAGACCGTTTACGGTGCGCGCGGTATGTATTATACTTGTATAGTCAAGTGCAAAAATAAGTATCGAAAGAATCCACTCATAAATACGTTACGACATTCTTATTACACAGAGTTAGAGTGCACTGGGACATATTTTTGAACATTTTTGTGTACACCTTATTTTGTCTTTGACTGTACGTAAACGCGAAGTGATATTTCCCTGGTACCGTCAAAGTGTTGGTTGCTAACAGTGGCGTAACAATAGGGTGGCAGAGCTGGCAAAATGCCACGGGCCTCCGACCCAAGAGGGCCCCGGCTCAAGAGGTCGTGAATATAAATTTTCATCACACTTGCTGTCTAAGCGCGCCATTGCTTGCGCGCGTAGCGGGAGTAATAGAAAAGTGATATTCCCTAGGGAGTAATAGAAATGTTAGTACGTCGTTTTTATAATATTATGTCTTAAAACTTATTTTTTTGTCGGCAAGTGTGATGAAAAACATTGTATGCATCACGGTAGGTAAGCGGAATACTAACTCGAGTCATAAAAGCCCTCCGCCTAACGGCGTCGGGCTTCTAACACTCTCGTTAGTAATTCCGTACTTACCTCCCTTGATGCACAATGTACTATTAAAATTAAACTGAGTACAATGTGACGATTTTTACTGATAGGGTCCCATCAAAATAATTTGCCACAGGCCCCAGATGGTATAGTTACGCCACTGGTTGCCAAGATGTTGACAAGTATTGGTTGTCAGGTGGAGTTGACGTGGGACACGACGGCGCCGGCGCGGGCCGAGGCGCTCCGTGGAGCGCTGGGCGGCGCGCTGGACGACGACGCCTTGAGGGACTACCTGGCCTCCAACAGCGAGGACGAAGGTCAAAACTAAGCGGCCTTCGGATTGCATTTCAACTTCTTCTTCTTCTTTCTTCTTCTACTTAAAAGCCTGGCTCTTGTCGGTGGAGTAAACGCCATTCCGTTCGTTGTCCTGCCAATGTTTTGAGCTCCTGATACGACACTATTTCAACTATGAGACATATTATTGCCTGCAAGCTAAATTCTCCATTCTTACATTCAATTCTCCATTTACATTCCTATTTTAAAATCATATATCTCCTCGTAGTGTCACGATTCATGATATTTTGTAAGCAAATCGAAATAAAATTTGTTCTAGAGATTCAAAATAGTATGAGATATTTTATACAACTAAAGGTAGTTGCTAACTGCTAAGTGAACAAGCTACAATTCATTGCGACGTTACACCTATTACAAATATAAAAAAGTACTTTACAATTTTATTGAATCCTTGCCAAATAATTTATATTTCATATTTTTCTTTCATTTTATTCATTAAACAATATACATTGCATTTGAATACATAAAATTACATTTAATAACTTAAACATTACATTATTTATGTTAAGTATCTATATATTTATAATCTAACTGTAAGGTTGAGAATTTATAATTTATTTCAAACCAGATGATGAAACACCGCAAGACAAGAAAGACGCTCCCGACTCCCAGTCTGACGATGACGAGGATCCCATCCAGAAGTACAAGAAGCTTCTAGAAGACATCGACAAGAAAGAAGAGAGCAAGAAGAACAAAGACATGGAGATGGAGATCACTTGGGGTCTTGGCGTTAAGGATAAGGCGGAAGAACTTGTCAAAAAGAAGATTACTGAAGGTATGACATAAACATTTTTTTCATCCGTAGGAAGATATGCAATAGTATTTTCATTTCGTTCGTAAAGTCCGACTTTGTAACTTGATACAGAATCGGCACGTGTGGAACACAAAGCCATTGTATTTGCCCAGAAGTGAACACATTAACGGCTTCATAATTATATCATAAGATCATCAGACCAATCACAGTTTACTTATAGGACAGTACGTTTTAAAATGAACACAATTTGTACATGCATGGATTAACATTTTTCAATATTCCGCAGAGGTAAAGTGCAGGATTAATACAAAAAAATCTTCTATAATTTACAGATGACAAAAACCTAACGCCGTTCGAGAAACTAATGAACAAGAAGAAAGAGAAGAAAAAACAAAAACGCCTCAACAAACAGAAAGCGCTACAAGATAAAGAACATTCAGAATCCGCAGATTCCGACGATATCCCCTCCGACGTAGATATGAACGACCCTTACTTCGCTGAAGAGTTTAATAAAGCAGAATTCAAGAAAACCAAAAAGTCTAAGAAACAAACAGTGACGGATCCGGAACCAAACGAGGAGGACGAAAAACAAAAGCAAGAATTAGAATTGTTATTAGACGATGATGATGATGGTAAAGTACACTTCAGTTTAAAAAAGATACAAGATGCAGAAAACACCTCAAAGAAATCCAAGCGGAAAAAGAAACTCAAACAAAAGATGTTAGAACAGAAACAAGCGCTACCTGATTTCGAAATAGATTTGAATGATCAGAGATTCTCCGCGCTTTACAATTCGCATCATTTCAACATTGATCCGACGGACCCTAACTTTAAGAAGACGAAGAATATGGAGAAACTAATCCAGGAGAAACTGAAGAGAAGACCGGCTGATAATCCGACTGAAGTGCAGCCCAAGAAGTCTAAAGAAGATGCAGAGCTTAGTCTGCTTGTTAAAAATATTAAACGGAAAACAAGAGATGTTCTGAAGAAGTAAATAATATATAATGCTAATCCTGAATTTGTGTTTAATTTCTGATACATAAATATGTATACTCGTATATCTGTCCAGTTTTGAACAGCCGATTTTTTCATATGTTATTCTAAACTGGAATGTTTGTCCTGGGCTAACAGACTAGTTTACTCTACATTCCTATTTACCCCTTTTTACGGTGTATACATACATCATCAGCCTATGATAGTCCACTGCTGGACGTAGGCCTCTCCTATTAACTATGCGTATAGACGCATTAGGAGGTAAATGCCCATAATCGTCACGCTGGGCAAGCGGATTGGCGATCGCAGTAATGTGTCCACTATGATGATAACGCTGCTGCCCATCATCAATCTTTTATAAAATAATGGTCAGTGACACTTCAATCCCTTAGTCGACTCTTACGACACCCGCAGGAGGAGTTGGGGTGGTGTCAAATGTATTGTTACTGCCGTCACCACACGGCCTATCCCTGCTTAGTTATACGAAAACCATTTTAGATTAGCAAGTGTTGGGTTGTGTAAAATATAGACACAGTTAAAATATTTTTCTGAGATAAGGTCTTCTAAGGTAAATTAATAATAAAAAGTCTCACAATATAGCTTTTTAGGTCAGACATGAAAACCAGTGTTTTTCAATGACGCTGTGTCCTATTTCATTTGAATGAATATAAATAAAATAAGATAAATGAAAGCAGCTACTAAATTGGCATGTCATTTTATTACAAAAATATGGATAACAATGATATTTGTATACTTATAAACTAACCCAGCAATAGGTATCACATGATCTAGTGTACACAGCAATAAGGCACTTGCGTTACGATTTCACAGTACTTAATCGGAATGCTTTCTTGATTTCTCTTCCTAACGCCTCGCCTAAAGGCGGAGGCACTGCGTTGCCAATCTGAAAAAAATGATTTAACATGAACAATGTAGACAAAACAAGCCCAGACTATTTGCAGGCGAGGGTTGATGTAAAGTCGAAAACCAAATGAGTTCACAATAGTACATTACATCAGAGGCCGGGAAAATGGGATTTCCGATAGGTAACTAGGCCGGGTATCCGTTTTCACGCCAGTGCTTTTCTCAAACATACAAAGAAATACAAAAAAAAATGACAATGTTGTAAAATTAAAAAAAAAAGTTACTTTGCAGGCCTGAAAAGTGTTATGAAATTCCATTTCCATCCCAGTGAGTTACTGCGCCCTAAAAGCGGTACTTCAGAGTCTATTTTAAGGAACGCAAAGACAATATTTCATTGCATGTTTGAGAAAAAAATATTACCTACTATACATTATGTACATTAGGTAATTATTTTGAACATTATGACGACGATCGAAGACATCAATGGTTGTGTGACTCAACCTTGTATGTCCAGGGTGTATGACTCAAACTCGTATATGAAATGTATGTATTTTGTACAGAAATATATTTTTTAGTACAGATGGTGCCTTTTTTACGCGATAGTGCGAGAAGTGGCTCATTTTACGTTAGGTCCAAAACTTCGGAGGGCCATCTGCGCTAAAAAACGTCGTACGAGACACGTGTTAAAACGAAATTCGTAACTCGTGTCGATTTAAAACACTCCCTATCGGTCGTGTTTTAAAACATCGCCACTCGTTTCGAATTTCATATTTTTCGCACTAACTTGTGTCGTAATGTACTATTTTATGACAAAAATGTATGTCGGGGAAGCGCTTCGACCTCGCGCACTCTGGCATAGAGACCACAAATAATTGCCGCGTGTGCAAGTCTCTGCTTAGATGTGCATGCAATACGATCCTTGTTATCGTCCCTGTCGATGTATAAGGAGCACAGATTCGGCGAAAACGCGCTATCGCTTGGAGACTACGTACGATTGCCGCGGGTGCAAGGCTCTGCTTGTCAGCTTAACCCAAATACATACGTCGCAGACTTAGTTGTACCTCCAAAACGACCCTTATTATCATGTGAAGAGAATAGTATTCTTCGATGTTTGCCGAGAACGGATCCGGCGAACACGTAGGTGACGGGGAAGCCTTGAGATCTTGCACACTCTCGCTCCAAGAACAATATGCTTATTTACTATCAACTTAGTCCAAACTCAGTCTTCCCAAGCTTAGTTGTACATGCAAAACGATCCTTTATTATCGTACCTGTGTCGATGTTTGTCGAGTACGGATCCGGCGAACACTTACGTGTCGGGGAAGCCCTGGGACCACTCGCTCGGAGACCAAGCGGATTTATATACTAAAGGTAGTCTTTCCAAGCTTAGTTACGCATCTAAGAGATCCTTTATCGTACCTGTCGATGTTTGTCGAGCACGGATCCGGCGAACACATAAGTGTCGGGGAAGCCCTGGGACCTCTCGCTCGGAGACCAAGCGGATTTATATACTAAAGGTAGTCTAGTCTTTCCAAGCTTAGTAACAATAGTAACGCATCCAAAACGATCCTTTATCGTACCTGTCGATGTTTGTCGAGCACTGATCCGGCGAACACATAAGTGTCGGGGAAGCCCTGGGACCTCTCGCTCGGAGACCAAGCGGATTTACATACTAATCCAAAAGATCTTTTTTAGTACAGATGGTGTATTTTTTAGGCTCTAATGCGACAAGTGTGTCATTTTACGTCAGGTTTGCAACTTCGGAGGGCCATCTGTACTAAAAAACGTCGTACGAGACACGTGTTAAAACGAAATTCGTAACTCGTGTCGATTTAAAACACTCCCTATCGGTCGTGTTTTAAAACATCGCCACTCGTTTCGAATTTCATATTTTTCGCACTAACTTGTGTCGTAATGTACTATTTTATGACAAAAATGTATGTCGGGGAAGCGCTTCGACCTCGCGCACTCTGGCATAGAGACCACAAACAATTGCCGCGTGTGCAAGTCTCTGCTTAGATGTGCATGCAATACGATCCTTGTTATCGTCCCTGTCGATGTATAAGGAGCACAGATTCGGCGAAAACGCGCTATCGCTTGGAGACTACGTACGATTGCCGCGGGTGCAAGGCTCTGCTTGTCAGCTTAACCCAAATACATACGCCGCAGACTTAGTTGTAGCTCCAAAACTTCTTAGTTCTCGCAGACTATAGTTGTAGATGCAAAACGATCCTTTATCGTACCTGTCGATGTTTGTCGAGCACGGATCCAGCGAACACATAAGTGTCGGGGAAGCCCTGCGACCTGGCGCACTCCCGCACGGACACCACGCGTGACTGCCGCGGGTGAAAGGCTGCTCGCCAGCTTAGCCAAAAAACAGACTTCCCAGTCTTCATTGTACCTACCTCCAACTCTTTACCAAGCTTAGTTACGCATCTAAGAGATCCTTTATCGTACCTGTCGATGTTTGTCGAGCACGGATCCGGCGAACACATAAGTGTCGGGGAAGCCCTGGGATCTCTCGCTCGGAGACCAAGCGGATTTATATACTAAAGGTAGTATTTCCAAGCTTAGTTACGCATCTAAGAGACTGAATATACAAACGATACTCCTCCTGGAGTATGTGTGGCTGCTCCCGCGTTTCCGCTACTGCAGCTGTGGCCGGGTCGCATCCCACAAGGGTGGGACGGTCGTTGCGCCGTCATTTGGGGACGGTGTTGAGAGGCTGTTGAAGGAAGATTTGCCATGGGCATGGCGAGAGAGAAAATGATTTTGGTGATGATGATGCGGTAAAGGCAAGTTTAGGCAAGGCAAAGTTCGATCTGAGAGAGATCTGAAAAGACAGATGGAGAGAGAGAGAGGCTGGTATCATCTAAGAGATCCTTTATCGTACCTGTCGATGTTTGTCGAGCACGGATCCGGCGAACACATAAGTGTCGGGGAAGCCCTGCGACCTGGCGCACTCCCGCACGGACACGACGCGTGATTGCCGCGGGTGCAGCACTCGGCCCTGCTTCCCCATCGGCTCGGGATCCGTCACTGTTGTGCTGAAGTACCCGTCCCAGGATAAGCGACCTGAAAATGTCAGTTGTATAGTTTCCGATTTCTAAGAATGAACACCTGAACAAAACGTCAGCTGTATAGTTGCCGATTACTAAGAATGAACACCTGAACAAAACGTCAGCTGTATAGTTTCCGATTTCTAAGAATGAACACCTGAACAAAACGTCAGCTGTATAGTTGCCGATTTCTAAGAATGAACACCTGAACAAAACGTCAGCTGTATAGTTTCCGATTTCTAAGAATGAACACCTGAACAAAACGTCAGCTGTATAGTTGCCGATTTCTAAGAATGAACACCTGAACAAAACGTCAGCTGTATAGTTTCCGATTTCTAAGAATGAACACCTGAACAAAACGTCAGCTGTATAGTTGCCGATTTCTAAGAATGAACACCTGAACAAAACGTCAGCTGTAGTTTCCGATTTCTAAGAATGAACACCTGAACAAAACGTCAGCTGTATAGTTTCCGATTTCTAAGAATGAACACCTGAACAAAACGTCAGCTGTAGTTTCCGATTTCTAAGAATGAACACCTGAACAAAACGTCAGCTGTATAGTTTCCGATTTCTAAGAATGAACACCTGAACAAAACGTCAGCTGTATAGTTTCCGATTTCTAAGAATGAACACCTGAACAAAACGTCAGCTGTATAGTTTCCGATTTCTAAGAATGAACACCTGAACAAAACGTAAGCTGTATAGTTTCCAATTTCTAAGAATGAACACCTGAACAAAACGTCAGCTGTATAGTTGCCGATTTCTAAAAATAAACACCTGAACAAAACGTCAGCTGTATAGTTTCCGATTTCTAAGAATGAACATTGACAATTTAGAAAATTAAATGTACCTTATACCGGGTATCCCAAGATTATGGGACATGAAGGGATAGTATCTTAAATATCGTAGGATAGGATATTTCGCTAAAAGAATACTTCATTTTATTTTGAAAATTTAATAATACTGAATTCAAAAAAATCTATCTTTTTCTAGGCATCGAATTACTTTAAGTAATACGATTTTTTTTTCGTTATTTTATGATGTCATTAATATTAGAAGGAATGGATAAAAAATAACAATATTCCTTATGAAACATAGTATCTAAAACTAAAAGAATAACCAAAAAGTTATGGTTCAAAAATCGAAAAAAAAATTGTAGTGGGCTCGATCGGGTGAAGCAAGTAAATTTTTGAAAAACTTTGAATGCAGTTTTATTTGCCTTTAAAAATAACATAAAGTCTTCTTTCAGCAAAATATGCACTCTATAATATTTAAGGTACTTTCCCTTCATGTCCCATAGTCATGGGACGCCCTGTATATGTATGATGTACGACTATCGTCATATATATATATCGACATATCTGAATCCTGTTAAGACTATCGGAAAAATGGTGAATCTTACCCTCATGTTAATAAGGATTAATCTATAAATGTCAAAAGTTTATTCTTAGAAATCAGCAACTAGAAAATAACATGAAGGCCGCAAAAATATCTGACACAATCTTATTTTTGCTGACAAGAGTGTTACGTATTTTGACGGCCTTCATAGGGTAAGATACTTGACCTTAACTTTGTATTTCAGCGATTATAATAATATAATAATAATTATAAATTCCGTCCAATTATAATATTTGAAGGGTTCACGGAAAAAACATGTCCAGTGCTTAAAAAAATCAAGGTAAATTCACACCTTATTCTGTTAAAAGTAAGGTGGTTTTTCCTTCTGTAATTTGAATTCACTAGACATGTTCTTTCCGTGGACCCTTCATTTATAATTAAACTTATAAGCAAACACTGATTTATACTTTCACGATTTTAGACCGCTAGTAGCAGCAGTAATAATTTTATGAAGGTGGTGAACAAGCACATGGACCGTCCGATAGTAAGCGGTAGCCGTAGCCTACGTAGGCCTGTGACGTCAGTAACAGTGATATTTTACAATTGTCACACTTGTAATTGAAATGAAAATGCTGGCGACTGAACAGTGTACAGCACTCATCTCCCACCGAACGTGCGGCCCTCCGTGTTCCGGTGACCGCACAGTTATACTCCATTTCAAATACCATGGCCCGATGCCATATAAAACTTTGAAGTGGCATGACGTCTACACTTAGAGTGTGCCAACGCCTTATTATTATTATTATTTAAGCTTTCATTTTCCACATTATTGGTTTATTTAAGTGTAGTAGTTTTCTTTAGTGTGGTTTCTGTGGTCCCTTCTGGGTAAAAGCCTTCTCCATTTCTTTCCATTTTTGTCTATTGGTAGCAATTGTCATCCAACGTGTTCCTGCAGTCTGTATGATATCATCTACCCATCTTTTTTTAGGTTTTCCTGGGCGTCTTTTTCCTAAGGGGCCTGCCCATCTTGTTACTTGATGCGTCGCCTTATTATCATACCAATATTTTTATACATTTTATTGTCACTGTTTGAGGTTTGGTTTGGTTGCGTGGTCCCTATACAATTGTGTTGAAAAGGTTAGTAAACATGGCATGTATGCGTTCTCACCATAGAGCCCCGCCCAGTTGTGCCGGTTGGCCGTGTGGGGCAGACACCAGGGGATGAGAGTGTTCTCCTGTCGGTCGGCGGGGTCACATGCGCCGCCCGTGGCGCAGCCATGTGACGGTATTGGAGGACCTACGAGTATAACATGGTATATCTCACCGTAGAGCCCCGCCCAGTTGTTGTGCCGGTTGGCCGTGTGGGGCAGACACCAGGGGATGAGAGTGTTCTCCTGTCGGTCGGCGGGGTCACATGCGCCGCCCGTGGCGCAGGCGCACACGCCGCGACGGGCTCCGTTCTTGTCCATGTGACGGTATTGGGAGCATTCCATGAAAACATCTACTTTTTGTCGCTTACGACCCGCTATGGTAGCTACCCAAATAAAATATGCCAGCTGCTAGGAAACGCTGTCAATCTAAAAGCCTAGATGAGCAATTCTTTTTATTTTTGCCACTAAAATGAAATATGAAATTTTAGGTAAATTTTATACTATTTCTACTCAGAATCACAAGCCGATTCCATTTCCGTCGAAAAAAAAAGTGTCCCATGATTTTTTTCCTATTGTGTTACTATTTTCCATACACCTTCTATGGCGGTAACACAAGAGGATATTCGAAATATGTATGAAATTTTTGGGACAGTTTTTTTTTCGCCGGAAATGGAATCAGCTCGTGATTCTGAGCAGAAATAGTATTAAATTTACCCAAATTTTCATATCTCATTTTAGTGGCAAAAATAAAAAGAATTGTTCAGATATGTTGTTATTATACCGTAACTCAGCTTACTGATTTAATTTTTCAAAAGGATTGAAAAGACAGTGTCGCTTACGACACGTTTTCATGGAATGCTCCATTGGAGGACCTACGAGTATAAACTGTGGGTAAACATGGTATATCTCACCATAGAGCCCCGCCCAGTTGTTGTGCCGGTTGGCCGTGTGGGGCAGACACCAGGGGATGAGAGTGTTCTGTCGGTCGACGGGGTCACATGCGCCGCCCGTGGCGCAGCCATGTGACGGTATTGGAGGACCTACGAGTATAACATGGTATATCTCACCGTAGAGCCCCGCCCAGTTGTTGTGCCGGTTGGCCGTGTGGGGCAGACACCAGGGGATGAGAGTGTTCTCCTGTCGGTCGGCGGGGTCACATGCGCCGCCCGTTGCGCAGGCGCAAACACCGCGACGGGCTCCGTTCTTGTCCAGGTGGCGGTATTGGAGGACCTACGAGTATAAAGTGTGGGTAAGTCCGGCATGTTTTATTTGTAAGGAAAAGCATAAGCGTCTTATATTGTTGAGTTAGGGGTGGAAATCAGTTGGTAGACGGACTTTTCTGATAGACGGTCTTACCCGCATTGACCCTACATCCATATCATAATTTTCCTATTATACAGTGTGTTACCATGACCCAGGCTTTTACGAAAATGGGTAATAATACGCATTACTGGCAATCGTTTTCAAGTATTAAGAGTTGACAAATATTTAAATTAACTGAACAATTCTTTTTATTTCGTTCGAACGATCAATGTAACGCGTGTACTGCTTAGTTGTCAAACGTTGCGAGTGGCTGCGATCTGTCATTGTCAAGTGCCAATTAACGATTTATTTTGAAGTACATTGCTTCTCAATTAACTTTTCTTAGAAAGATAATTACTTTTAAAATTAGGATTTTTAAACAAATAATGCACATGGTTTAGCTAAGAATCTGCATCTCAATCCTCGGTTCAAATAAAAGCCTGCATCATGTTAACACACTGTATATTCTGAAGCCGTAATGAAATGACCTAAATTAAAAAACCGGTGTTAACATTAAAGTATCGGTATCAGTACTTAATGTACTGATACCGATACTTTAATGTTAACATTACGAAATCAACTTCTTTTTGTTTTTGTTTTTTTCAATAAATATTTATTGTAGGATATTCTTACACAAATTGAGTGATTTCAACTAAGTTAAATTGTTATATTTAGAAGTATTTTACTTAGTGGATATCAATGTAAATAATAGTACATTACTACCGAGGCCGGGAAGTGACTGGTTGCCGGCCGAATTTATGTAGACGGCCGAGCGAAGCGAGGCCGGATAGTATTCGGACGGCAACCCGTCACTTCATGGCCGAGGTATGTATAATGCTTTTCTCAAACATGCAATGAAATGAAACAAAAAAAATTATCACCTTTCTAAGAAATTATAAGTCAACTACATAACTAAGTCTTTGAAACACAACAAAAGTCAAATACGACAGCGACACCTCATTTTTTTTTTAAGATTGACCTATTTGAAAGTTGCAAATTTTTTATTTAAAAAAGCGGTATTAGACGACGCGGTCGGTTGGGTCCAATTAATCGCATGCAGTGATCGGGGCCGACGGATCGCGCCGTATAATACTGCTTTTTAAATATTATTTTGAGTAGTTATTATACATTTATTTTAAATTATATAATTTAAATACCTAATTATAACTGCAAAAATATGCCAATCATTTTTTTTAATACTAATATTACTTACAGATAATTATTGGCTAAAAGCCAAGATGCCAGGTCACAACCCTATGTCAAATGAAAATTAAAAAAGAGGTACTTGCCGGCCTAGGCCGGCAACGAGCTACTTCCCGGCCACTTTTTTGGCACTTAACTACAACATTTCATTGCATGTTTGAGAAAAGGGTAATTGTCATTCTAAGCTTATGATTATGGATGTAGATAATGTTATGTATGCAACTGTACATAATTAGGCATTATGAACCAGTCAAATAAATAACTAATAGTGCTTAAAGGATTCATGGTCGATTTGTTATTCTACACAATAATATGGATTTTAGACATGAGAGACGAGAAATGCCGACATGTTGCGCGACACTACTGCATTAGCAAAGCTAAGCTACCAGGATGCTTAGCCAAGTTGCCAATCGCTAGCGCTTGGTAGCGTATCGTAGTTTTCCCTCTCTGTCACTCTAGCATATTAGTGCGACACAGACAGTTAGCTGCCTTTCGTTTATGATTGACGATTAAGCGTTAGCGATTGGCAACTTGTCTAAGCATCCAGTTGTCGTCGACATTCATGATTCAACTTTTCGATATCTTATAATAGGCGATGGTGGCAGACAAAATTTTAGAGCATTGAATAGTACCTAAATATTTAACCCTATCTAAAGCATGAGACATACAAAAATGCTTTTCAAGTTTGAACCTTAATATAAGTGTTAAAAAAAAATAGAAGAGTTCAAATTCAAAATACCCATATTATACAGGGTGTAATCAATAAGTGTTCACAGGCCATAATTCCGTAAATATGAGAGATATCAGAAGATTTTTAACTGATATCGAAAGTACATTACCCAACGAGTAAAATTACATTGACAACTTTTTCTAAATATATGAAGTAATATTAAAAATACTAAGTTAAAACGCTCCCATACATTTAGTATGATGAACGGTTACCTACTAAATGTATGGAAGGGTTTGAAGTTAATATTTGGGATAATTATACTTGATGGGTAACATACTTTCAATATTAGTTACAAGTTTTCAGATATCTCTCATATTTACGGAATTATGGCCTGAAAATGACACAAAAATAACGTAAATCCTTGCATATCACTTCCAAAAAGTTGCCCGTGTCGATCAAATGTAAGTTTATATCATGACTAGGGTTAGGATTTTGGTGGCATTTATGGAACAGAGAGCAGTGGAGTCGATGTTACAAACATTTTTTACTTGAATAAATGATTAACTTATAAAATAATAACGAAATAGTGTTTAGTTCAAGCGGGATTCATCAATGAATTTAAATAAATAATATAAATTTTATCTTTGAGAATCTAGAAAAATATTAATTTTCAATTAAAAAATGTTGATAAATATATTTATTTGATTTTCAAGGTTCTAGTTTTCTCGAAGCCTATAAATATTATATAATAATCATAAGCTATCTTATAAAAAAAATTATTGAACTTCATTTCATAGGTAGTCAAATATTAATACAATAAAATTATTTAATACTTAAATGAGCGAAACCCTGTTAAAAATAATATAATAATGTATTAATATTATTTTTGATTAATTAATTATTCAATCAATCATAAACAATTTGAGCAACGACTCCAATGTTCTCTGTTCACCTAATGCCACCAAAATTCCTAACCCTAATCATGACTAACAAATGGTAGATGTCTGACAAAATTGATAAGTGTTAAAGCTACAAAATCTAAATCATGCAAATCACTGTAAAAAAAATACCTTGCACTTGGTCCCATCAGAGAGTGTGACCGATATATTCGGCAGGTCCCTCCAATCTGACCCCGGCGTGATTGGGATCCTACTGATCCTCGCCACGATCAGCGGCGCCATATTCTTGCAAATATGGTCCCTCAGCTTCGCATTCTCATCTTTACTCCTTATTATCCTCTGGAAATGACTCTCCGGCATTGATCCATATTCTATTTCAATCTTACTAGCTCCGTTGCTGATATCCGGTAAGTCGCTCATAGCATCTCTTATAGTGCAAGTACGCCGTGGGGCCGACTCGTCCCATTGGATGTTAGACACGAATCGTTTCCCGTCTATATTGATTGTGAGAGAACAAGCGCGTCTGCTAAACACATGAGTAGGCTCAGGATATAAAGGAAGCTTAAATCCTGGAGCGGCAGCCATTATAATAAGTCGACGCCGCGTTTGAGGCACGCCATAATTCCCCGCTTGCAAAACGCCGAACGTACACTGATAGCCCATGTCTAATAACGTTCTTAAAGTGAGCTTTAACACCATGCCTTTTTTGAAGGCCACGAAATTGCGCACGTTTTCTAATATGAAGTATTTAGGGCGGTAGTAGTCGCAGAAGGAGAGGTAGGTGGCGACGAGCGAGTTTTTGAAGTTGGAGTACTCGCGCGAGTTGAAGCGGTTCATGCCGGAGAAGCCCTGGCAGGGCGGCCCGCCGCACATTAGCTCCACCTGTATAATAAACAGAAATCATTACTAGCGCGAACAGAAGTTTTGAAAGTACTGTTGACACAACATTTACCAAGAAAGGAGTTGTTTATAGATTTAGTGAGTGATTAATTAATCTATTGTCTGTAAGTTTCTGCACTTAAACTATGAATATATCCAAGATTGACTTATACACTGTTGTGTCAACAGTATTTTCGAATCCCATTCTAATCGCGGTTTGATAATAGTAAGTATCACTGCACTGCAACCATTCCTGATCTATTGTGGTCGCCGCATTACAGCTTCCGGTCTAGTCCTACAAATTCAAACATCTGCAGTATATTTTTGATCTCGAGAGACCTAACCTCATCCTGGTGTATGTGTCTGCCTAGCAGGCTTAGCTTATTTGTAAGGAAAAGCATAAGCGTCTTATATTGTTGAGTTAGGGGTGGAAATCAGTTGGTAGACGGACTTTTCTGATAGACGGTCTTACCCGCATTGACCCTACATCCATATCATAATTTTCCTATTATACAGTGTGTTACCATGACCCAGGCTTTTACGAAAATGGGTAATAATACGCATTACTGGCAATCGTTTTCAAGTATTAAGAGTTGACAAATATTTAAATTAACTGAACAATTCTTTTTATTTCGTTCGAACGATCAATGTAACGCGTGTACTGCTTAGTTGTCAAACGTTGCGAGTGGCTGCGATCTGTCATTGTCAAGTGCCAATTAACGATTTATTTTGAAGTACATTGCTTCTCAATTAACTTTTCTTAGAAAGATAATTACTTTTAAAATTAGGATTTTTAAACAAATAATGCACATGGTTTAGCTAAGAATCTGCATCTCAATCCTCGGTTCAAATAAAAGCCTGCATCATGTTAACACACTGTATATTCTGAAGCCGTAATGAAATGACCTAAATTAAAAAACCGGTGTTAACATTAAAGTATCGGTATCAGTACTTAATGTACTGATACCGATACTTTAATGTTAACATTACGAAATCAACTTCTTTTTGTTTTTGTTTTTTTCAATAAATATTTATTGTAGGATATTCTTACACAAATTGAGTGATTTCAACTAAGTTAAATTGTTATATTTAGAAGTATTTTACTTAGTGGATATCAATGTAAATAATAGTACATTACTACCGAGGCCGGGAAGTGACTGGTTGCCGGCCGAATTTATGTAGACGGCCGAGCGAAGCGAGGCCGGATAGTATTCGGACGGCAACCCGTCACTTCATGGCCGAGGTATGTATAATGCTTTTCTCAAACATGCAATGAAATGAAACAAAAAAAATTATCACCTTTCTAAGAAATTATAAGTCAACTACATAACTAAGTCTTTGAAACACAACAAAAGTCAAATACGACAGCGACACCTCATTTTTTTTTTAAGATTGACCTATTTGAAAGTTGCAAATTTTTTATTTAAAAAAGCGGTATTAGACGACGCGGTCGGTTGGGTCCAATTAATCGCATGCAGTGATCGGGGCCGACGGATCGCGCCGTATAATACTGCTTTTTAAATATTATTTTGAGTAGTTATTATACATTTATTTTAAATTATATAATTTAAATACCTAATTATAACTGCAAAAATATGCCAATCATTTTTTTTAATACTAATATTACTTACAGATAATTATTGGCTAAAAGCCAAGATGCCAGGTCACAACCCTATGTCAAATGAAAATTAAAAAAGAGGTACTTGCCGGCCTAGGCCGGCAACGAGCTACTTCCCGGCCACTTTTTTGGCACTTAACTACAACATTTCATTGCATGTTTGAGAAAAGGGTAATTGTCATTCTAAGCTTATGATTATGGATGTAGATAATGTTATGTATGCAACTGTACATAATTAGGCATTATGAACCAGTCAAATAAATAACTAATAGTGCTTAAAGGATTCATGGTCGATTTGTTATTCTACACAATAATATGGATTTTAGACATGAGAGACGAGAAATGCCGACATGTTGCGCGACACTACTGCATTAGCAAAGCTAAGCTACCAGGATGCTTAGCCAAGTTGCCAATCGCTAGCGCTTGGTAGCGTATCGTAGTTTTCCCTCTCTGTCACTCTAGCATATTAGTGCGACACAGACAGTTAGCTGCCTTTCGTTTATGATTGACGATTAAGCGTTAGCGATTGGCAACTTGTCTAAGCATCCAGTTGTCGTCGACATTCATGATTCAACTTTTCGATATCTTATAATAGGCGATGGTGGCAGACAAAATTTTAGAGCATTGAATAGTACCTAAATATTTAACCCTATCTAAAGCATGAGACATACAAAAATGCTTTTCAAGTTTGAACCTTAATATAAGTGTTAAAAAAAAATAGAAGAGTTCAAATTCAAAATACCCATATTATACAGGGTGTAATCAATAAGTGTTCACAGGCCATAATTCCGTAAATATGAGAGATATCAGAAGATTTTTAACTGATATCGAAAGTACATTACCCAACGAGTAAAATTACATTGACAACTTTTTCTAAATATATGAAGTAATATTAAAAATACTAAGTTAAAACGCTCCCATACATTTAGTATGATGAACGGTTACCTACTAAATGTATGGAAGGGTTTGAAGTTAATATTTGGGATAATTATACTTGATGGGTAACATACTTTCAATATTAGTTACAAGTTTTCAGATATCTCTCATATTTACGGAATTATGGCCTGAAAATGACACAAAAATAACGTAAATCCTTGCATATCACTTCCAAAAAGTTGCCCGTGTCGATCAAATGTAAGTTTATATCATGACTAGGGTTAGGATTTTGGTGGCATTTATGGAACAGAGAGCAGTGGAGTCGATGTTACAAACATTTTTTACTTGAATAAATGATTAACTTATAAAATAATAACGAAATAGTGTTTAGTTCAAGCGGGATTCATCAATGAATTTAAATAAATAATATAAATTTTATCTTTGAGAATCTAGAAAAATATTAATTTTCAATTAAAAAATGTTGATAAATATATTTATTTGATTTTCAAGGTTCTAGTTTTCTCGAAGCCTATAAATATTATATAATAATCATAAGCTATCTTATAAAAAAAATTATTGAACTTCATTTCATAGGTAGTCAAATATTAATACAATAAAATTATTTAATACTTAAATGAGCGAAACCCTGTTAAAAATAATATAATAATGTATTAATATTATTTTTGATTAATTAATTATTCAATCAATCATAAACAATTTGAGCAACGACTCCAATGTTCTCTGTTCACCTAATGCCACCAAAATTCCTAACCCTAATCATGACTAACAAATGGTAGATGTCTGACAAAATTGATAAGTGTTAAAGCTACAAAATCTAAATCATGCAAATCACTGTAAAAAAAATACCTTGCACTTGGTCCCATCAGAGAGTGTGACCGATATATTCGGCAGGTCCCTCCAATCTGACCCCGGCGTGATTGGGATCCTACTGATCCTCGCCACGATCAGCGGCGCCATATTCTTGCAAATATGGTCCCTCAGCTTCGCATTCTCATCTTTACTCCTTATTATCCTCTGGAAATGACTCTCCGGCATTGATCCATATTCTATTTCAATCTTACTAGCTCCGTTGCTGATATCCGGTAAGTCGCTCATAGCATCTCTTATAGTGCAAGTACGCCGTGGGGCCGACTCGTCCCATTGGATGTTAGACACGAATCGTTTCCCGTCTATATTGATTGTGAGAGAACAAGCGCGTCTGCTAAACACATGAGTAGGCTCAGGATATAAAGGAAGCTTAAATCCTGGAGCGGCAGCCATTATAATAAGTCGACGCCGCGTTTGAGGCACGCCATAATTCCCCGCTTGCAAAACGCCGAACGTACACTGATAGCCCATGTCTAATAACGTTCTTAAAGTGAGCTTTAACACCATGCCTTTTTTGAAGGCCACGAAATTGCGCACGTTTTCTAATATGAAGTATTTAGGGCGGTAGTAGTCGCAGAAGGAGAGGTAGGTGGCGACGAGCGAGTTTTTGAAGTTGGAGTACTCGCGCGAGTTGAAGCGGTTCATGCCGGAGAAGCCCTGGCAGGGCGGCCCGCCGCACATTAGCTCCACCTGTATAATAAACAGAAATCATTACTAGCGCGAACAGAAGTTTTGAAAGTACTGTTGACACAACATTTACCAAGAAAGGAGTTGTTTATAGATTTAGTGAGTGATTAATTAATCTATTGTCTGTAAGTTTCTGCACTTAAACTATGAATATATCCAAGATTGACTTATACACTGTTGTGTCAACAGTATTTTCGAATCCCATTCTAATCGCGGTTTGATAATAGTAAGTATCACTGCACTGCAACCATTCCTGATCTATTGTGGTCGCCGCATTACAGCTTCCGGTCTAGTCCTACAAATTCAAACATCTGCAGTATATTTTTGATCTCGAGAGACCTAACCTCATCCTGGTGTATGTGTCTGCCTAGCAGGCTTAGCACATGATTGGTGCGACAGTATGTTGCCGCGAGATAGATCTCCCGTCCTTCGGGATAGTAGTAGTAGTAGACCTGGACAATAGTAGTAGACCTGGACATTCTGTTTAATTTATAAATTGTTATTCTATAGCTTTGAAATATTTATATGCTTGCTTGCTTGCTGAATACAAGGATCTTATTAATAATTAACACCTTTAATGTACTGTATTCTGATAAATAAAGAATTTTGAATTTGAATTCACTAGCTATATTAACAAAACAGGGACGGATAGACTATCTCACGGCGAGATACTGTCGCGCCAATCATGTGTTAAGCATACTGGATTAGGATGCTTAGCCAAGTTGCCAATAGCTAGCGCTTAGTAGCGTATCGTAGTTTTTCCTTTCTGTCACTCTTTCATATTAGTGCGACAAAGACAGTTAGCTGCCTTTCGCTTACGACTGACGATTAAGCGCTAGCGATTGGCAACTTGGCTAAGCACCTAGGTTGCGGAAGCGCCGAAGGGAGGGACACACCGTGGGGAAGTGCAGGTGTTTTACTTCAGTCTCTAAACAGAATCTTATGTTTTGGAGGGACGCTCGGTCGGAATCGACCAGGCTATCGAGCATTTTATGTGCTCATTTACCCCATTTCCTGTTGCTGGAGCTGCAGGTTAATGTTCCGGCTGCGTTCCCCCATAACTTCCTTCTAGCCTCCTTGTTTTGCGGAACTAAAGGACATCCCCAACTCCTCCTGCGGGTGTCGTAAGAGTCGACTAAGGGATTGAAGTGTCACTGACCATTATTTGATAAAAGATTGATGATGGGCAGCAGCGTCATCATAGTTGACACATTACTGCGATCGGCAATCCGCTTGCCCAGCGTGACGATTATGGGCATTTACCTCCTAATGCGTATAGCATAGTTAATAGGAGAGGCCTACGTCCTGCAGTGGACTATCATAGGCTGATGCAAAAAAAAACAACCCTTAGGTTGATTGATGTCCCCGTGTTCTTTCTCCTCCAACTATCCCTGCTAAACACATGTCTTGCACAGAATGTGCATACTGTCATGTTTCCTTATGGTGTGCATGTGCTTGAAGATTGAGCGCTAGCGGTTAGGATCTTGGCTACATCCCCTGTTTTGAAGTAATAACTCGCGGAACATAGCCAGGGTTGTTGGTAGGTTTCTGTTGGGTACTGACCTCTCCAGGCGTGGGCAGGCGGAGCCCAGCCACAGTGTGGGTGGCGCCGGCTAAGGCGGCGGCTAGCAGGGCGTTGCAATCCTCGCGAAATACGGCACAGCCAGGCTTGTTGAGGGCATAAGCGTGTGCCGCTGCCTGGAATTATCACTTTTATTAAATACTGGCTTGCTTCATTTGGATGCCGTTTTGCAATAATGCGTCAACCACATCCATTTTGCAATAAATTGACAACTTTAATTAGTAATTTATAGAATTGAGTTTTAATTGACAAATTGATGTGGGTTGACACATTGTTGCAAAATAGCATCCATTTATGGTCCACTTAAGGGCCATTCAAACTATATGGAAATCAAAAGATTTTTTGTGAATTGGGACACAAAATGCACGCCACTGTACACTAAAAGCTGTCAGGAGCTCTTATTATGTCAGTGGTAGAAATAACATACACTTAAAAATGAATCAAATTTATGGTTTAGTCTAGATACTCTAGATCGTGACTTATTTAACAGGTCTCCATCGTCAAACAGTGTAGTGTTGCCTACATAAGGTCTGATAGGGACTTTGAATGGGATGCAGGTATGCACCTGTTTCACTATCCTCAAATAAAGTATATCCGTCAGATAAAGGTTAGCTGTCCTTCTTTGATATGCAGTGATCGACACTACCCGTGCCACACTGTGTGGTTCCTATAGTAACTTTATAATAAACTTAATGTTTTTATTTCAAAAATATGTTCGAGTGTGTGTATACAATAGGGTTAAATAAAAAAATATTACTCATGTCCGTATATTTCTTTTACAATTTAATACCGCCGTGTGGCAAGAGTGGTGCCCAGGCCCCAATTTCACCACATTGACAAGTCCTACAATTGTAAATTTACTGTTTTTCCAAATAGGCTACCGTTACCGTTTACCATCGGAAGGGCCGTGCGTTTGTTTGCCACCAACATAAAATGTAGTGCAGGAACTTTAATAAATCAGCGGTAATTAACAACTATTTTGCGAAGCAAAATTACAATTATCACAAAAAACATAACAATTGTAGCGAAATTCCGACATATGCCGAACCTCATGTCAAGATTGAATGAGAATTGTATTAAACCTTGCGACAATTGTCACTGGTTTCGGAATATAAATAATAGTTTATTAACGATTTAATAAAGTTATCAGTAATAATTTTATGTTGGTGGCAAACAAGCACATGGACAGTGGCGTATCTAGGGGGGGGCAGGGGGGGCTCGTGCCCCGGGCGCCAAATTAGAGGGGGCGCCAAATCGCCCAACATTTTTAATTTCCTTTTGCATAATTTATTATACCTATGTTAAAAAATCGAAAATCTGTATGCGTTATATATCAGAAGGGGCGCCAAATCAGCCAAGATTTTTGATTGCCTTTTGCATAATTTATACAATAAAAAAATTTAATTCATAAAATGCTAGATTGGCACGTTTTCCGGGCGTCAAATTAAGCGGGGCGCCAAATCAGCAATTTATTTTGATTTCCTTTTGCATAACTTCATCTTCATGTGTAAATTAAAAAAATGCTAGATTAGTACATTTTCCCTGGGCGCCAAATTAGGAGGGGCACCAAACAAGTCAAAATTTTTGATTTCCTTGTGCATAATTTATACATAAATAAATCAAAAATATTTATTGTAAATATGTATAGAGGGGACGCGAAATCGGCCAAGATTTTTGATCGCCTTTTGCATTACCTATTTGTACATTTAAAAAATGTAAATTCATAAAATTCTAGATTGGTACTTTTCCCGGGCGTCAAAGCGGGGCACCAAATTAGCAATTTATTTTGATTTCCTTTTGCATAACTTACACATAAAGAAAATCTTCATGCGTAAATTAAATAATGCTAGATTGGTACATTTTCCCTGGGCGCCAAATTACAGCCTGGCAAAAAAGAGTAGAAATTAAAAAGTGGCAACATTGTAGTGTCGTCCCGTTTTCTCACGCATATTGATTTATTGATTTGAAAGGGACGAAACTACGATGTTGCTACTTTTTAATTTCTACTCTTTTTTGCCAAGCTGTAGGAGGGGCACCAATCAAGCCAAAATGTTTACATAAATAAATCAAAAATATGTATGCGTAAACTATTAGAGGGGGCGCCAAATCGGCCAAGATTTTTTATTTCCTTTTGCATAAATGATACATTAAAAAAATGCTAGAAGTATGGCAATTTACATTTTCCCCGGGTGTCAAATTACGCAGGGCGCCAAATCAGCAATTTATTTTGATTTCCTTGTGCATAATTTATACACAAAGAAAATCATTATGCGTAAATTCAGAAAATACTAGTTTGGTACCTATATTTTCCCGGGGCGCCAAATTGTGGAGGGCTCCAAACCAACCAAAATGTTTGATTTCCTTATGTATCATTTACACATAAATAAATCAAAATTCTTAATGAGTAAATTCACAAAAAGCTAAAATGGAATTTTCTTAAACTCGCTTTCTATAGTTTTCTCTTTTTTATATTAACCATTTGGAGAATTTTTAAAACTAAAAGTATGGAAACAAGTTTATATCCTGTGCTGCATGTAGTACTTATTACTCTTATTAGCATCGATAAAATTGGAAATGTACCTATTCAGTTCGAACACAGTTGCATTTATTTTGTTCCGCAATTTTTTTCAATAAACTAAAATTTTCCTAGTACTTAAGGCCTTTCCTGTCTAGTAGGTTGAATTTTGGATAGATTGCGGTATCCTAAAAGTGACCCTTTTTAGGGTTCCTACCTAAACTAGGAACCCTTTTAGTTTCGGCAGGTCAGACTAGACCGGCAGTACTAGAAAGTTGCAATTTGGTAAAAGTACATATACATATTAATTACGCCGAGAAAATAATATAATAAAATATAGAACAATAGTAAATCACAAGGGATCAAAATGATATATTTTCACGCCCGGATGAAGCGATGGATTCCACAATAGAATCCAAAACGTAGTGAGGCATTCTAAACTGGAATCCTGAGCGAAATGAGGGATTCAAGCGAACAAATTAAAGCACGACCGAAGGGAGTGCTTTAAATCGACACGAGTTACGAATTTGGTTTTCGCACGTGTATACTGGGACGACGTTTTTCAGTACATTTGGTCCTCCGAAGATCTGACGTAAAATGAACCACTTCTCGCACTAGCGCGTAACAATCACCCGAGTTAAAAAGAAGTTTTTACACATGTATCGAACGACTTTTTTCATAACAAGTGCCTTAAAAACGCACGGCGATTTTTTTTTACGCACGCGAAGCAAAGTTTACTTTTCCGCACTAGTTAGGTAAAAATATTTTTCCCCCTACACGTAAAGTGGCGATGGATTTACTGCTAGCAATGTCGATATTAGGTGTTAACTTTGGAAAACGTGAGGGGGGGGGGGGCGCAAATTTGGCGCTTGCCCCGGGCGCCATTTACTCTAGCTACGCCCCTGCACATGGACCGTCCGATAGTAAGCGGTAGTTACATAGATAGGTACGTTAATTGTCACACTTGTAATTATGGTGAAATAGGCCACTGGTCTCGATCGCTCTTCATATGCCTTGAGATAAGGATAGAGATAATTTTAACTGATGGATTTTTTTATCCGGGTATTGTGCAACAGGCCGAAAATAGTATATGTAAATGTTATGCTATTGGTTCTCCTTAATAAATATAAATAAAAACTAGTAATAAGCTACCTCGACATGTTCGACGGCCCACCGGCACGATGCGACGCCTGCAGCGTGCAGACCGGCCGACAGCCCGCCGCAGCCGGCGAAAACGTCCAGCGTCCGCAGCGGCCGCGCCTCCGCTTCCGCTCCAGCTCCCGTCTCCGCCTCCGCCTTCCCTTTCCCCTTGCCCTTCCCTTTCCCCTTATCCTTCCTCTCCGACCGCCCTATACTAGCCGCGTGCTCTGGAACCTCCGAGAACTTTCCAGAAGCTTTGTCGTACGCCTCCCTAAAGTAGAACCTGTTCGGATCCTTTGCGAACCATTCTTGATGATCCCCGGGTATATTTTCCTCGTAAATCAGCTGGCACGGGCCGGTGACCGCGCTAAAGGGAACCTCGCGGATATCGTCGGTCCAGTACACTAGATTTAGGTCGCTATGTCTGGCTTCAGGTAGCACGTTTTCTGGTCGGAGTAGGAGGCGCACTTTGAGAAAGATGTCTTGCGGCGCGACCAAACGTTGGTCGCCACGTGCGACCACTGCCGCTACGTGACCCACGCAGAACGGTTCCCCCGTATCCACGTTTGAACCTCGGTGATTATTATCACTTTTGCGATAGTATTCAGTATAAATGGACTCGTCAACTTTCTCTAACTTCACCTTATCACCGTTTAGCTCTTTGGTCTTCAGTTTAAACGTGTCCGGTTTTAGAAACACTCCACTCCCTTTCTTATACACGTGGTCCTGCCACGAGACGTAGCCCCATTCGAATCTGTTCCATTCCTTCACAAATTCCGATTTTTCAGCCAACTTATCAAAGAGCTTGGGTATGCTCTTGGCATCTCGCTTCGTCTTACGCTCGCAAGAGGGACAGAAGCGATGTTCGCGTAACACGTTAGGACACACCGGATCCGCCGGCAGATCCTCGAAGCGGGCTGTAAAACGCTCATAATACTTTTTATAGAAGTACGTTTTTCCGTCATCGCCAAATGCTTCGTCTTGTACTTCTTTTCCGCCGAGCCTAAACCAATCCTTAGGTGTTTCTAGCTTTTCAACATTCGCTTTTCTCAAAATGGACGACAGTGGAACTCCGTGGCAGCACCTGTCTCCTAAGAAGACTTCTCTAGGATCACCCACTTCACCTAGTACAGTGTCTGTCGCTCTGATAAAGACTTCCGCGTGAAAGAATCCTGATTTAGGATTGATAGTTTCCATCCACATGTACACGACTCGAGCGACCAACGCCGGGATTTTAGCTTGTGCGGTTTCCACCATGACGTAATCGCCATTGCATAGTTCTGCTCCATCGATTTCGACTTTATCGTAGTAGACTTTGGTGGCATCGGCTTTGACGGGTTTTCCGATCCATTTGATTTTCCGGGTGCCTAAGCCTGTGAGCTTGACGGGTACGACATCTTCGACGCGGTCGTCTAGTCTGTCTGGTTCTTCTTCCTCGTCTGAGTCATCGGCTTGTTGTACAGCCATGTTCGGGCAGCGACGGCGGACACATGCTTGTTTGGAGCGCCCCTGCCCCCCAAATTTAGCCATTGCGCGGCACGCGTTACACTCTCCACAGTCCGGCAGTTGACACGCCTCACAAACGCCGCATCGTTTCCTTCGTAACACTAACTCATGGTTAGTTTTGTCGAGCTGTTCCGTGAAGAAGCTTTCGAAAGTTTTCCTTACTAACGGCGTGGTAGTGGCCTTTGTCCACGCTTTCTTGTCTACCTTTTTGTAGTCGATTTTAGCCCTTATTTTCCGTTTACCGAACTTGATGCCCATAAGTTTTATAAGCTCACGCATGCAAGGCAAAGTGATCAGAGGGGCTTCGTCTTCGTCCGCCTCAAGGCTGACCACTTGATCACACACAAACTGCGCATGTTTGTGCAACATTTCCTCTGTCATTTGCTTGTCGCCTAACTCCGGAATGGTCGATTCCCGTATAACTTCCAGCAAATCTTCGTAGTTCGGCTGAAGGTAGTGAAACTCCTCCAAGTACTCTACAACAACTTTGCTGATCCATATTTTCTCATATAAGTTGTTCATTAAAGGTGTGTACTCAGAGCTGGGGTTCATTAGATTGTATTCGCCAAATTCAGTAGACAGGGTGATACAGTTTTTCATGCCGCCGTCAAATCCGTGAATAAACCTGAAAACATGACAGCCCTTTGTTGTTGTTATTTTTATAGATGCTTCTTTAAATAGCTGGTTTAAAAATATTTTTTTGACTCTTATTACATCAGTACAATTCATATTCGGGGGCGGAAACAGCACTGTGTGAAACTGTGTGTGCAGGGCAATAAGCATCAGTTTTATAGCCGCCTTAACCGTTTTAGTGCGGATGACACGCCAGGCGTGTCATGAATGTTTTTAACAAATGGCGTATGACACGATAGGCGTGTCATCATATTCTATGGCATAAGGCACGCTTGGCGTATCATGAAAAAATTGTTCCCTGTCATAGATAAAAGTTTTTGGAAATGGAACATGCAACGAATCATTAATGCACAATTCTTTATGTAGGCTTGGCAAGCATGTACATAGCATAGGACACAGCTGTGAGAGCATGATGTCATGATATCTTACTTTAACTTAAAGCTGCGTCCCCGCTCACTTGTCGATTATTATCAAGTATGTAAATGTGGCATTAAAGTTATTCAAAGATTTGATATTAGAGTAGCGGATGTGTATATTGCATGCACTAGAGGTTGGAAAACCAGGCTGATTAATTCAGTTTTATAATCACATGCTCACCATTCAATAATAGGGCCAACATCTTTGACAGGAACAGATTCTTCATCTATCTCCGGAGACTCGGAGCAAATAGATTTCAAATAACCCGACATGTATATCCGGGCATCACTCTCAACTAGACCTCCATCTATTGGACACAGGTGGCCTTCTCGGTCGAAGATTGAGAAGCCTGTGATATTTGTTTGTGGTCTTTCCATAATATCCCCTTCATCACCTGTAAAACAGTTACATGGTCACAGTTCATTCAATGCGGGGTCACATAAAAGTAGCCTGGCTATTATAGTGCTTATCTTCACATCTGTAGGGTAGCCCTGTACAATCCCACAGATGGGAAATATAAACATAGCTGAACAGAAAAATGGTTCAGTCTGGGTTAATATGGTTTGTAAATCATGCATTTATGGATACATTATAAAAATGTGATATTTATTTATATCCAGTTATGTTACAGGTTCATCAAACGCGCCTATTTTGCGTGGTCCCGACACTGGCCCCATACTT
Organism: Thaumatotibia leucotreta; assembly: GCA_025490895.1. Lineage (NCBI taxonomy): Eukaryota > Metazoa > Arthropoda > Insecta > Lepidoptera > Tortricidae > Thaumatotibia > Thaumatotibia leucotreta. The sequence goes on from JALPQI010011058.1 coordinate 36,835, forward strand.
CTTGGGGTCTTCACATACACCCTTGAATTTCTTTGCAGATGTATGCAGGTTTCCTCACAAAATTTTCCTTCACCATAAAGCACTTATCAAATTATATTTTGTACAAAAGTTTTTTGAAAAACTCATGTACATGTTATGTTACAGGCATTAAAGATTAGTACATTGTAAGCTCAACTTTTAAACATTTAAATCAGACTTTAAAAAAAAGTGTCCTGCCATCTTTTCTCTAGTACTCTTAAAATAAAGAATGAGTTGTTACATGGTCATTGGCAACTGCTGTGACAGCAAAAGAGACACGAGAATTTCATGTTTTATAGATTCTCCATCATTAACCAAGCGGGAGTGTGGCAGGGTATCTCATACCCTGCGTTTGAATAATGTCATATATTGACATTATTTATGTAAAAGTTTTTTTCACCACACTCTCACCGGGTTAAGACAAAACATCCTCTTTGAATGTGTGACCCTTACTAAAATAAAGGATAAGACTTACCTGCAGCCAGAACCAGTTTCTCATTGGTCAAAGCTATAAATTCTTCCACAGCATCTTGTGGGTGTCCTTGAAAATATATGATGTCAGAATTGTTTATGAACTGTCGGCAGGTGTTGCATCTCTCCATATCTGGTTCAGGAATGCTTTCATTGTTTGATTGAAGTATTTCTACAGGGTTTACTGTATCATCATGATTATGGTTCTCATCACTGTCAATTTTTAGAACATTTCCACCATTTGGTGTTTTGTCTTGTGGTTTCTCTATGGGTGAATCCTCTGTGTTAATATTACTGCCAGATTTATTCTGATTTTTTGTTTCCTCATCATTAGATTTATCTAAATCGTCATCATGTATGCTGATGTTTTCTTCCTTGATTGTTATTAGATCTTCATCATTTGTATCAGCGTTGTACTCCACACCATTTTCTTCTGCATTTTCTACTGATCCATCAAATTTTGTCTTCAGCTTTTTCTACAAAATAAGACAATGTATTGCACCAATGTTCCATAATAATATGCTCTCTTTGTCTTGTTCTTATTTTATTCATTAATTAATTCTACCATTACAGGTTTATGTCAATCAAGGTAATAATCAAAAGAAAGTAAATATTATTAATAAAAAGAAAATTGCTTTACTTACAATTTACTATATATTTGCTGTGACTTATTTGAATAGTGTACTAATAAAATTACATTGCTCCATTGTATTGTTTTTGTTGTGCGTTTCTATAGAAAAATATATTACCGGAGTGAGTTTCACATTGTCTGGACTCCTGGCCCTTTTTACAGGAAGCATGCTGGTGAGGGATAGTTGCTTCCCATTGGATGGCTTTAACTTTGGTCTGAAATCACAAAAATTAGGTTTACCACAGAAACATCATTTGATCTTTTGATAGAAAATTCTGACTTTCTGTCTTCCATTTTGCAATAATAGCACAGAATAAATAACAATAGATTGCATGAATCCAATAATCAGGATGAATATGAAATTCAACATAATTTACATAATCATCAGAAAATCATCAAATTATCCTGAATATTGTTAACAGCAGTTTCCATGCAAAGGTTTTTTTTTCTCTGTAGGTGATGGAAAGTGCTTATTTGTATTCAAAACTGAAACCATTACATTTGTATTCGTTTACTACTTACTTGTTAGGTGTAGTTTTTGTGGTTTTATTCGATCTTGGGCTGCCACCATTGTTTTGGGTTTTCTGAATTATATTTGCCTTCGAAGGCATGGTTCGATAAAAATTACAACCTTAAATATCTTGGGACATCTATTATCGAAATATATAGGCGTAGGCAATATTAATTGATCACAAACTTGAAATATAATATTGCTTCCATTTCTCGTATTTTATTAATCTCGTACTTCTGTAGTTACAAGCACGCAAACGAATTCATATGAAGAAAAGGCGCGAATGTGCATTGACATTGATTGACAAGTTGACACTGTTGACAGCGATTGTCAAATTTTACCACAGGTTCGATAGGTTATTAATCCACCAAGTTAAGGCCAGCCTTACACATCCGGAATCAGAATATGAATTAATTACTTTTATTGTGTTGTGTTGTGCTGTGTTGTGGATGCATACCGCCACCCTATCAGGTGATGGCGCGTCAAATGTGAGTTATACCTGTGTACAATGCGACAACTCTTTTAAGAACCAGAGAGGCCTTAATATTCACATTTCCAAAAAACATCGCAATTGTCTCAGCCAAAACGGCCCCGCTCTAAATTTAGTCCCAGTCGTACTACCGGCCCCCCTTTCGGACAATCCAAATTCAACCCCTTTTCATGTATACCTGAGTGATCTAAAGAATAATGTGCCCGTTGTTAAAAGAGTTCCGCGCGGCGCCAGGATTTCCGTCGCTAGACACCTTTCTGGCCTGATTACGAAATGTGTGGAGAACAACCAAATTGATGATTGGCATAAACTTTTTACGTTTTCGTTTAATACCCTCCATGTCAAAAAAGATGAGGCAATTGCCTTGACGCAAAAAATCAAAAACAATTGTGTTTCGAATATAACTCCACAGTTTTCGCTAAATAGGTGTGCCTCATCCACCTACAACAGAATTAAGTTAATCGAAAATAAAATTAGCGACGGCGATCTTAAAAGTGCCGCTCGTCTACTATTCACAAGTGACGTACTGTCGCCAGATACTCCGGACACTCTCTCGGCCTTACGATCTAAACATCCCCCGGCTCCTGCAACCCCGTACCAGTTAGACCCACCCACAGCTGACCGGGCCTGCCTCCGAATCGAAGCGAAGGACGTCATTGACGCTATAAATTCTTTCAAAACCGGTTCGGCGGCTGGCCTGGATGGGATCTCACCCCAACATTTGAAGGATCTAACCTCTCATTGTTCGGGCGACGCAGGTGAACAGCTCGTCTGTTCCCTTACTAAATTAATAAATTTCATGTTTTCAGGCAAAATCAACTCGCAAATTGTCCCACTTTTCTTTGGCGCTAACCTGATTGCCCTTTCAAAAAAGGACGGAGGGGTGAGGCCTATCGCTGTTGGGTCAACTCTACGTCGTTTGGCATCCAAAATTGCGGTTAGACACATTAAGTCAAAATTACAGTCTATTTTCGAACCAGTTCAGTTAGGTTTTGGCACGAAAGGTGGGTGCGAAGCAGCCGTCCATGCTTTACGCACCTATCTTTCACACGATGATTGTGAAATTGTAGTCAAAATTGATGTAAAAAACGCCTTTAATTCGGTAAATAGGGACACTTTGCTGGCAGAAGTAAAGGAACAAATTCCCGAACTCTATAACTACCTTTATCTCTGCTATGCAGATCCATCTAAATTACTATACAAGTCCCACCAATTATCATCTGAGGTGGGATGTCAGCAAGGTGACCCCCTTGGGCCAGCAATTTTCAGTTTAGCCATAAATCACATAATACAAAAAATTAAATCTAAATTTAATGTCTGGTATCTAGACGATGGGACCCTAGGAGGTGACGTGGATACCGTACTGTCCGATTTGTCTCTTATCAAAACTAATTTTGAAAATATTGGTTTAGAACTAAATTATAGTAAATGCGAACTCTTTATTCAAAAGACTTCCTATAGTTTGACTGTTTTAAAATCCAAATTTGATTGTCTGATTCCTGGTATAAAAATAGTAGACAAATATTCACTTTGCCTCCTGGGTTCTCCTATTTTTGAAGAATCCTTTCCCGATTATATTTCTAACTCGATTTCTAAATTCCAAAATCACGCAAATCGTCTACTCGAAATTAGCCCTCATTATGCTCTTGCGATTCTTAAGTTTTGTCTTTTTGTCCCTAAATTGACATACGTGCTCCGTTGCTGTCC
>JALPQI010011059.1:0-44372 GCA_025490895.1 Thaumatotibia leucotreta
TGGCTTCTACCCCCCCTTTTCCCCCTTCCCCATCAATCACTTAGCCCTTTGATGTATTATTTACTCGGAAAACTTTATTTTCGTGTCTCCTATGTTTTGAAGGGAACGCAAATATTTTTCAAGAGCATCTGCCGTTGTGAGGGGTGCCAGTTTGATAATTGGGGGTTTGTTAAGGGATTATTAGGATTTGGGTGGGAAGAAAATTTATTAAAAGCACTGCCTGTAATATTTCTGCTTTGCTTCAGACTGGTTGAGAATGCCTTATGTATTTGGTCAGCCTCCGTAGCCTAGTTGGTAGTGACCCTGCCTACAAAGCTGGAGGTTCCGGGTTGGAATCCCGGCGAGGGCATTATTTGTGTATTTATTTATCACAAATATTTGTTCCTTGGTCATGGTTGTCTACGTATTTAAGTATTTATATGTATCTATCTATTATTATATTCCTGGTACCCATATCACAAGCCTTAATAGAGCTTACTCTGGTAGGTATAGGTACTAGGTCGATTTGTGTAAGATGTCTCAAGATATTTATTTATTTGTTATTATTATGTATTAAGTTTGCATTTTGTCTTATCAATATGTTTGTAAGACCGAAAGGGACAAACAATCCTTAACAATTTGTTAAGTTAAGTGACATTTATGAATAAGAGGACAGAAGATAACGAGAATAGTAATTACGAGTATATGTTTAGTGACATTATCAGAATAGTTTTTTGATTTGATTAATTATTTATTTTGGTATATAATATGGCATCTAATACTTAAATGGAATAAATAAGACACCTCACGGTGCGCGACCATTTAGATTGCAAGGTGTGAGGATGAGTGCTCAGTCTATACGTGCATTTAGACCAAACGAGTATTCGCTCATTCTACCCCCCACTCTACGAAATCAACGAATTTCGACGAATCACGTTTTGTGTAACGAACGAATTTCGTAGAGTGTGGGATAGAATGAGCAATATTAGCATTCGCTCGTTTGGTCTAAATCCACCATAAGATTTTACAAATGCAAGAGGTGCAAGTAAAGTAAATAATATGGGTTTTATGTTAAAATGACATATTTTATGTTTTGTCCGTAAATCTCTTAAATGTGAAATTTTCACAACGTTATTAACTTTAGGCGAAACCACTGTGTCGCGGTTCCTTTGAGACGGCAAATACTAAATGCTACTACATTTTACCTACTTCCGTATTTAGTTGAATGACCTTTAACCTTCCGAGTTTCAAGATGGCCTCGATTTCCAGGGCCGAGAACACGAATCGAAATAATATTTTGTAAACTCATACCAGAATCGAACTCCCTTAAGGGACACATAAGGCTTCAAAAACAAATTTGTATCTGCGGATTCAAAACAGCATTTTATGTCTTCTGCCGAACAGAATAATGACTACAAAATTTATTTGTAACAATCGAAGATAAAATTGTTTTATGAGATGATTTTGGTGTGCTCGAAATTAATGCCTGAGGCTTATTTGTATGTATTATCTTATCCATTATCCATTTATCCACATCCATATGTTGAAGTATTTTCTTTGATAATTATATTGATTGCAAGCTTTGGGGTGCTTAGGAAGGATTTTACAAGTCAAGGGATGGTTGTTTGATTTTGTAATATCAAGTAACTAAGATAGCGGATTAACTAGTAAGATTATGTAAGATAAGTAGACATACAAATATCAAAACGAATATACAGGGTCCATTCAAATCGGTTAATATAGGAAAATCTATAACTATAAGACTTACGAAGATCTGTTCTTAGGAACCATGTCATTGATTTTAATAATAATTACTATGGGGTTGCTAACTACTATGCTAGAGTAAGCGGTATTCTTCGAATAAAGCTTTGGTCTAATTTACCGATGAATATACTCTTCAGCCAAAACCGGCTCTGCTAATAAAGCAGGCGATAATAATATGAAGCATAAAATGCACAATGACTAAGAATAAGAATATCAGCAGTTTTCGCTGCACCCCCCTTTACCCCCCCGACCCGAGCAAGACATCACCGGAACAAATGACCCTCTTTGATGTCGCGCGAAATGCAACTATCATTCAATACCCCCCCACTCATCCAACGCCACAGTCTAAATATAAATAAATCCCTTTGAAGATTTCCTAACTGCTTCTTTTTCGTTACATTTATAGGTTAGTTTGTTTCGTTTGGCGAAGATTTACCGTGGATGCACAGTTTTGTTGGACAATCAATGTTTTGCCGTAGCAATGTAATAAGAAACGTGAATGTGGTCTTTGTTCTTTGATCGTTCTTTGTTTCTGGAATTAACTAAGTTGTTTCATGTTGGACTGTTTATTTAATGTACTTTGGGTATTTCGTTTGTTCCCAATTTGAATTCGGACGAATAAACTGTTGTGTTGAGGTCGTTTTGTTTGGACAGGCGATTTTCAGACCGAAGGTCGTAGACGTGGCTCTGGGATTTGTTGGACTTTGTTTAAATTGGATTGCACCGTATGTTAAGATTAATGACCTAGGATTTGTTTAGTTGCTATGAATGACAACTTGTTTAGCATAGTATACTTTTAAAATGGTTTTTAATTCAAAATTAAGATATTTGCGAGATTTTTTAGTAAAAGAACCTTTGTTACTAACTACAGCCAGATAATTCGCATGAACAAGCAAGCAAATTTCAACCTTATGGCAAGTGACAATGTGAGGTTTTAAAATAATTTAGTGCAGATAATACTTACGAAAGCCAGCCATTTTTAAAAGTAGGTATACCATCCCATTAATTAATAAACATCTAATTGTTCTAAATAGCCTAAATAACTAATCACTGTGGTGAAATAGGGACCAATATTTCACCACAGTGATAAGTGCGACAATTGTAAAAAATACTGTTTCTCCTATTTCCAGCGTCATAATTGTATATTATATGCCAGCGTCACACCCAATTATGTTTTTTGTTTAGCTCTGGTAACACAACTGTGATCCAAAAACTTCTGTATCGAAAAATAAATACAAACGTATGAGGCAGATACAAATGTATTTATTTTCCAGCTTTTTAAACTATTACGATCACCTTTGGCACACCGAAGGGTAGACCTTGTATCCGCACCGTATCGCGTAACGACGCAATAAATCCCGTCGCATTCATTGCGGCTCTAATCCCTCCCGCCCGCGCACCGCGCCCGTTCGCCCCGTGATCTATGCCGATCCACAGATACGGATCGCTTGGAATTTACAGTCGCAGCTTACGACCCAGTGGGTTTAGGATTTGTTTGACCATGGTCTTCCGATTGTGACGGTAGTAAGAATATGGGTGAAGACACATTTACTAGCATGCGTAGTTGCGTACGCATTTTGTCTATTGAAAATGTCAGTTTAGTATGGGACCGCGTCCAGCTTTCCGCACGCGTACGCATGCTTACACGTTTCATACTAAACGGCCAATTTCATGAGACGAAATGCGTACGCATGCTGATATACTATTAGGACATTATCAATGAAATAGGCGTTTTGTATGGCGAATTTTGTGAAGTCTAATTTTTATACAATGAATTTTGATTATTTATTATTTTTTTACAATATCTAAGACTGGCCCTTTTCAAAATTTTGGTTGACGTAGTATAGCTGAAAGAAACTTGTTTTATTTTATTTTTAGCTTCGCCTACAGGTGTAACGACACATATTAATAATACTTAAAGATAAACATGCCAGTAATAACAAATCGCTCGAGTATTCACCCAACTACAGGCAAACTGAACATGCATAATGAAAGTAACTGCTAACAAAAATCTTAACTAAGTAGTTTACAAATATGTAATATGTGCAAGGTTTTATATAACCAAATTACAGACAGCAAAATTAAGCATCGAAACTTGATGTTTTCGTCAATAAACAGGCACATGTCCAATTGTTTCTTTTATTGTGACAATTTGACAAATGTCTCATAGCAATATTATTTATTTATAAAAATCTATTACGTAATAATGTAAGAATGTATAAATGTCTAAAAATAAACCAAAAAATAAAGAGCTTCGCGCAATAAAGGTAGATACAGGAATAGATTATTATTGCTAGGTAAGAAAGAATGTTTAATATCCTGCGATTTCCAGCCTCACCTAACGCTATAATATTGCTAGCTTGAAAATAAATAACTTATTTGTTAAGGAAATTAAAACAGTGTGCATGAAATAAACGCTATATAAACACGCGTTTTGTATAGAAAGAATAAAAAAGCTGAGTACGTGAGTTCGATCCCCACCTCGGACATTAGGTGATCTTGGTCGTTTATCTTTGGTATACATATGACATCTAATATTTAAAACTTATAATACTTGTTTTGTGGAATAGAGGATGTAAAGGGACGACGTTCCTTCCCGCTACCGACCGATTCTACCAACCATTACAATGAACTTGCAGTATGGGACCAACATCGAAATATCTCTTAAAAAATGTAACCCCTCATACAAAGTGAGTGATTAGTTAGAGTTCAATAGTATTGAAAAGTCAATTTTCCGTGTACGCTTTCGATGTTGATCGCATACTGAAAGTTCATCGTAATGGTTGGTAGACCCGGTCGGTAGCGGGAACCCTTTCCACTCTGCATATTAAAATATTTTATTGTGTGTTCTCGGAGATTGATCAGATTTTTTTTAACTCCACTAACAACTAGCATCTGAATGCCCCGGGACCTTCGGGTCTTGTTAAAACAATTGTATATTCTGGTCATTTTTCCGTGACTCGAGATAAAACGTACCTATTTTGCGCGGTACCAACACTGGTCTAGTACTTAAATAATAAAGTAGTTAAATACTGTTAAAACAGATAACTTTTTTAAATATTTTTAGTCATTTATTTTTCTTTTAACGGATGTTTCAGGATGTTATAACGGCTTATTGAAAAATTAGTAAATTTAGTTCTCTCCTTGAATCCAAATTGTGTTAAACATAAATTGTATAATTTATCAAGCATAAAAATTAAATCTACTTAGGGTAAAGGGTAGTAGTTGAGAACTTCCTGTTCGCACGTGTATCTTTCGATGTTTTTCAGTACAAATAGCCCGCCGAAGTTTCGACATGACAAAAAATTAACCACTTCTCGCACTAGCGCGTAAAAAAAAGCACCATATGTACTCAAAAAAATAGTGCATTACGACACAAGTGCGAAAAACATTAAATTCGAAACTAGTGGCGATGTTTTAAATCGACACGAGTTACGAATTTCCTTGTTGCATGTGTCTCGTATGACGTTTTTTAGTACAGGTGGTCCTCCGAAGTTTTGGATCTGACGTAAAATGAGACACTAGCGCGTATAGCACCAACTATACTGGAAAAAAATTTTTTTGCGGTGTGAAATATAGTTGTCAATCAAAACACAACACTGAATGGACCCACTCTGTATAAACATTATTTGTTTCACCAAAATACATATTCTAGTGGCCTTGCCTTAATGGCAGTGTCAACGACACGCGACCCGTCCGACACGTCAGCCATATCCATGTTAATGCAGGAAGTGGCCAAGATAAATATCCGCGCGACGGAAGTGACGTCACAACGTTTTGGACGGTCTGAGGGTTTACTGCGAACCGTAAATTGTAAAGGAACATCTGTCTCGGTCACTTTTCGTTTAAGTGATGGAGACAGATGTTCGATTTTCGAAATTTTCACAGTCCGTGGTATTATAAGTAACGTAAGACTCAAACATATTAAATTATTATCGAACCGGGTTACTCACGTATTTAAGTCGATGGTTGCTCGACAAGTTTCGACCCATTAAGGGATCCTCGTCCGAAGCACCCTCGGTCAAAGCCTGTACGCGTCAGGCTTTGACCGAGGGTGTCCGGTAAATACGTGAGTTACCCGGTTCGATAATATTTTAATTCAGGTCATGGTTTTAATAACCTCTGTACAGCTTGGCAAAAAAGAGTAGACATTAAAAAATAGCGACATCGTAGTGTCGTTCCTTTCTAATTAATATGCGTGAGAAAAGAAAAGAAAAAGAGCGTACTCCCACCTTAAAGGCCGGCAACGCATTTGCGACGCCTCTGGTGTTGCGGGTGTCCATGGGCGACGTTAATCGCTTTCCATCAGGCGATTCGTCTGTTCGTTTGCCACCTATAGCATAAAAAAAAAAAAAACGGGACGACAGTACAATGTTGCGACTTTTTAATTTCTACTCTTTTTTGCCAGGCTGTAGCTCAGTTATTAGTGACCCTGTGAAGCTAAAGGTCCCGGGATCGAATACCGATCTTCATCTTCGTGTAATTATCACAAAAATAATAATTTTTCACTGGGGTATCCTTTGTTTCATTTATTTATAAATGAATAAAGGTCTATCAGGAAAACCCGTCCATCAACTGATTTCCGACCCTAATTGAACAGTATAAGACGCATATGACAGACTTTCCTTCAAAATAAATTATGCCGGACTTAGCCGCACTGACTTTACTCCCTAAATTCACTTGATACCTGAATATAATCTGAAAAAAAAATTAAGCATTGCCACATTGTATGGCTAATGCTTATTAGTACAGTTGAATCAACATCTAAGCTCTCTTCAACTTTCTATTCCCTTGTTATAAAATGTTCCTCACATTTCAAGATAATTTAAGGCTTCAAGATTTAATGCAGCAGAAATATTCTTCCGTACGATTGCATCTCGGAATAAATACGTTTGTTTCTTTTATTAAGGTTCCGTAGGTAAATGGCGAATATGAAAACCTTTTATAGATTTGACATGTTGATTTGTCCGTCTGTCGCAGACAGCATAGGTATAATTAAATTGAATAAGGATAATAATGTGTTATGTAAACCGATAAATAGTAAACAATATTATTTGGTCTGTACATGTAACTGAGGGATGGTATTTTTTATGAATATCTAAATAATCTTACTAACCTAACCTATATCTAAGACTAGCAATTACCCGCGGCTTCGCCCGCGTACTTATACCTATTTACTGCGTGTTAATAATTATTATAAAATTTTCCCGTGTTTGGCTTTACCGATTTAAGTGTGGCACATGGTGCTTTAACCCGCGGTTCGTCCGCGTTCTATCAATTTTTATCACGGTCGTATTCAACTTAAAACCTAAATTCAAGATGAAGAATTTTCTTGCAATTTTACCTTAAAATTCCATATAAACAACTTTTCAGCTTCAAAGTCAAATCAAAGTTCTAGAAATTTTAGATGGTGATAGCTTCTCACGTTTTGTACCTTAACATCGTGGGGTATCAATTGAAAGGTAAAAAAATCTAAATATTTTATAATTATTAACAAAAACATATTTTAAAGCTCTGGGGCCTTTAGGCTACGAAGTCTGTATTGGAACGCCCCGCTCTTCCTATAACAAAAACAAAAATAAATATGTTTCGAGTAAATAAATAACAATAGCCTCATAGAATTAGGTGTAGGTATACGCATAGGGTGGATAACGTGGACTGGAAAAATGATTTCATTCATATCAATTTTTAATAAGACATTTTTAGAGAACAGTTCTTGCCAATCTCAAAGTCATAAAATGTATGTCAAGTCATAAATAGAGAAGGGTTCTTAATTTAAGATTAAAAAAATGGAGGTGCTTCAAATTATTTTTTTTTTAAGGTTTTTTTATTTATAATACTTGAAGGGTCCACGGAAAGAACATATCGTCAGTTGACAAGCAAAACTCACTAAGCAACAAATACCTACTTGAAATAAAGCTCTTATCTCAGTTCTGATTTAATACGTTGACATAAGAGGTTGCTAAGAGTAGTGACAGTTTTTATAGTGAGTTTTACTTGTCAGCCGACGATATTTAGCCCTTCTAAAAATCAGGGCTTGCTTGATTTTCTTTCTGAAATTTGTATTGACTAAACGTGTTATTTCCATAGACCCTTCAGTTAACCTGTAGTTTTTGAGATATAGTAATAATTGTCGCTGAGTATTTGTGCTTATAAAATTAAAATACTTTCTAGTTTCTGAATTGACACAATAGGTTTATTATACTTGCTACTACTATGACTTGCTTTTTGGCCGTGTAGTGATGGCAATAATATATTTGTCACAACGCCAACTGCAGTGTTATTCACTAAGGAAACCGCCTTGCTATCAGCGCTGTGTCAGCGCTGCGGCAGCGTCGAGCCTAAAAATGGTATTCACTAATGCACTTTAAACGACAGTAGCGCTCGGCGACGAATGCGGCGTGAGCTGGAACTACACTGCGTCGAGAGTTACCGCCTACAGTTCGACGACGAGCTGTTCTACGTTAGTGAATACCGTTTTTCGCAGCGCTGCGCTCGACGTCGAAGTGAAGGCTGTCTCGTCGTCGAGCTCGTTGATGAACGCAGCGTCGAATGTGTGAATAAGAGAATAGCATAGCTGTTCCCGCGGGTGTCGTAAGAGACGAGTAAGAAATGGAAGTATCACTGACCATTCTTTGATAGAAGATTGATGATGGCCAGCAGCGTAGTGGACACATTACTGCGACCGCCAATCCGATTACCCAGCGTGGCGATTATGATCATTTACCTCCTAATGCGACTATACTTCTATAGGCATAGTTTAAAGGAGAAGCTTACGTCCAGCAGTGGACTAAGATAGGCTAATAATTACTTGCTTCTACAGTCAAGTGCAATAATAAATATCGAAAGAATCCACTCATAAATATGTTACGACGTTCTTATTACACAGAATTAAGGTGCATTCAGACCAAGCGAACATTCGCTATTCTAACCTCCCACTCTACGAAATTCGATCGTAACACAAAACGTGATTGGTTGATTTTGTAGAGCGGGGGATAGAACAGCGAATGCTCTTTTGGTCTGAATGCACCTTTAGAGTGCACTAGGACATATTTGTGAACATTTTTGTGTACACCTTATTTTTGTCTTTGACGTACGTAACCCTTTTTGCACACATTTGACTCGCACTTGGCCGATCTTTTTTTATACAGTCTCGGAAATTTAATTACGGGTTCTATCCCCGACGAGGTATCTTGGGACTCTGAATATTCCATCATTGGTTGTTTTGGACGTAAAAGCTAAAATATTTGAAGCCACAAGAGATTGAGTAATGAATAATTTACTTCTGAAAAGCATTGCGTGGAGCGAAATAGAAATTCAATGTAAACATTTTGCGGGCTGTCAGATAAAAATGTCAGGTACATGTTTGGATAGGAATGGATTAAATATTTTAAATGACAACAGAATAATAATGTGTTAGGACATATGTTGCATGTTAGCGAATTAAAGGATGCTGGCTGCCAAAATCAGAGATAACATTATTTTATTCATAAAAATACAGAGATAAAAAAATTAGACTTAAAAATACTAAATCGTCTAACGCGTCAAAATAATAATCGACTTAAATTACGACGACGTAGTTATTTAAACGCGTGTAACGCATTATAAATAACTACGTCTTTATAAAAATAGTATATTTTTATGGAAATATCTGAAAAAAACTTACATATCTAATGTCACAACGCATTTCACCTTTACTGTGATTATTTTAAAAATCACATTACAATCATCATGTGTACTTCTATTTTGTATAAAATTACCCCATCTTAAAACAAAATTCTGTTTTTGAATGTACATAGTTGAATTCGATAAAATCTGTTAAGCAAAATCATATCAAAAGCGATGATGGAAATCACAAACGCCCAGCTTCCTTAGCATTTCTAGTCTTGGTACCATTACCCACACGACTAGCTATACATCGGTAGCCCTTATGCCATTTATTTATACCTTGAGACATCTTACACAAATCGACATAGTCCCACCAGCTCAATTAGCTTGTGATGGAGGTACCAAGAGACGATATATATAATAGATAGATACAGAATACATAGACAGCCACGACCTAAGAACAAGTATTTGTGATAAATAAATACACAAATGTTGCCCGCAATGCCCGTGCCGGGATTCGAACTCGGAACCTCCAGTTTCGTAGGCAGGGTGCAGGTTGGTAGTGACCCAACTAGGCTACCGAGGCAGACGTAGCCTAGATGGTTGGTGAAGATAGTAAATACCCTACCTACGAAGATGAAGGTTCCGGGTAAAATTTGTAATAAAGTCCACCGTACAGTTAACAGTGTTGGTGTGAGTACCCAGTATAGCCCCAGGTCGAAGGTTTACCTCTTCCGAGTAATTGCCGCCTGCATAAACTGCATCTTTGGAATATTCTGGAAATTCTCATCGTCCTAGAGAGATGCTTAAAACGAATATAATTTAGTACTATCTTCAATTTAGTCTAACAGGTTGGTTTGAGTCTAAAGGCTGAGCCACACTGGTCGCGTGCAGCGTGCACGTGCGTATCGCAAGCGATATGCCGTCTAAAGGTGGATTTAGACTATTTTAGACCAAACGAGCGAATGCTCATTCTATCCCCCACTCTACGAAATCAACGAATTTCGACGAATCAAGTTTTGTGTAACGAACGAATCTAAAATTATATTTGGGCATTTTCATATTTAGGGACACCCAGTTAAATTAAAAAATCTTAGGTGCAGGATGCGGGTGGCACAGGACCGGTCATTGTGGCAATCTTTGCGGGAGGCCTATGTTCAGCAGTGGACGTCTTTCGGCTGATATGATGATGATGAAAGTGTAAATAAACCATTGAAACATTTCACGCACAAAATGAAAACCAAATAATCCACAGCTTAAGCAAAACGACTAAGAAGAGATAATCTCCCAAATGGAAGCGTTCTGATTTAAATCCAGAAAGCAAATGACTTATAAATACTAATTGTATGCGCTCGGTCCAAATATTAAGACATTCATTCTTTAGGAGAAAAAGGACTTAAGTTTATAAGAAAATAATGTCACTTGTGACCTTTTGACAGCGTACTGAAGAGACCGAGGTTTCTGGACTAGATAAATGTACACTTAATACCAAAAGTTTTGGGTTGGTATAATTTTTAGTAAATAACGATGAAGACATCATCGTCATCTCGTCATCAGCCTTTCTTAGTCCACTGCTGGACAAAGCCTCTTCTATTACCTATGCGTACGAACGCATTAGGAGGTAAATATCCAGAATCGCCATGCTGGGCGAGCGGGTTGGCGATCGCAGTAGCGTGTCCAATGTGATGACGCTGCTGCCTGTCATCCATCTTCGATAAATAAATCACCAATGACACCTCAATCCTTTAGTCGACTCTTACGACACCCACGGGAAGACTTGAGGTGGTAACAAATGTGTTTGTATCCACGAATTAGGAGGTAAATAACCATAAACCTGGCGCTGGGCAAGTGGGTTGGCGATCGCAGTAGTGTGTCTACTATGATAATGCTTCTGCTCATCATCAATATTCTGCAAAAGAAAACTCATAGACACTTCAATCCCTTAGTCGACAGATACAGGGAGATTTGAGGTGGTGACGAATTTTTACTGCCGTTGCCACACGGCGGTGAAGATAATTATGGTGATTTCAATTTGTAACCAAAGAGTCTGGCTAATGAAATGTTGCCCCAACTTTTAGCGGGAAATTCAAAAAATCTAGGGCTGGATATGTGACAAGCTGTAGATTTTTTGAATTTCCCGCCAAAAATTGGGACAATATTTCATTAGCCAGACTCTAAAGATTGATAGATTAATCCAGTTTAATATTAGATTATTTTTAGATGCTTCTGGTTTGTGTTTAGTAAAGGAGTATTTTTTCATGATTTGCATTTATCTTTAGAGTAATCTAAAAAGAATACAAAATATTAAAATGCTACGCTTTGCACAGGATCTAACAGAATTATAAATCTTATATTTAAAAGGGTTCCACAACCAACCAACCTTGTGTATACTTGTAAAATTATGCTTCAAATCAGTAGTTTGCGGCATTTCCTATGAAGTCTTTTCATTTCATGTTGCTGTCCTGAAACTTTTGCTGTTAAGTGTACTTTCAATGGTTCACAGGTTCTAAAGACGCCAATTGGAGTGGTGAGGTCGACTGAGGTAAGGTATTTCAGCGTTTATGTTACGACCGAGTTTGAGGAATTACTTAGGACAGTCGCTGCCAGATATATCTGAGCGGCCAGAGTGCTCATAAATATCTGAGCAGAATAGGAATGGCGTTAAAGTGTATGTGTTTAGAAATTTTTTTGCATCTTGGTCGCTCCAATATAACTGACTAAATTATATGTAAAAAGAATCTGTTAAAATTTAATTTAAAAAAATAACTTGAAAAGCATTACGTGTGATTGCACCCTGTCCGCATACATGTCATTCTATACATAATATTACCTTGTATGAATGAAATGTTTTTAGAGAGAACGACAAGAAGGCTAAGATGTTTCTATATCGACAGTATCATCATCATCATCATCAGAAGTCCACATAGACCTCCCCAAAGACTGCCACAATGACCTGGTCCTGCGCCACCCGCATACATGGCCGTTGGGGTGGATAGGTTCTCCCACAAGGTGGATTGACTGGTGAAGGTCGCAGGAGTCCGCTGGATCGACAGTATACTGATGTAATATTTCAGTCGACATAATAATATTTGAATTAGTTTAGTAACCTTAAGTTATTATTTGTAACATCCAAGACTAAGGAACGAACATTAAAAGACGCCTTCATCGAAAATCAAACCTGGGACCTCTAGCTTCTTAAGCCGTCACTACCAACGAGACAATCGTGACAAACGGAGGATTTGCAGCGACAATTTGGTGTCCAATAATATTGCTTTTCATTTAACCGAACTCGACAGAGCAAAGCGGGCTCTGTGGAAATTACCGCAACTGAAACATTATCAATTTGGCTGCCACCAAATTAAGCCGCCACCGATTTGGCATATACATACTCTATTAACAAGGATAGATTAGGATAGAGTAGCATGATTGCTGCGTTTCTGAAATTTATGAACTTACTTACTTTTATAGTTTCGCCATGTCCGTATGTCTGTCAGTCCGCAGCATAGCTCATTAGCTGTTAGTAACAGAAATTTGCAATGTGGTATAGGTATACAATATTAATCACGCCGACAAAGTGATGGAATAAAATATATTTCAAAAAATCGGCTACCTCCCCTACACGTAAAGTGGGGATGTTTTTTTATTTCGCTGTATAGTATTATAGCGAAATAAAAAAGTGTGGGATATCGTTGAATAGTCATTTAACGAAGAATAGGGTTCCCTGAAGAAAGTTTTTTTACACATTTGGGTCAAAATTCTTTTCGTTGTTTTATTTCATACCACTTTGTCACGCTTTTAGTTGCTATCTTGACTCAGTATTTAAAAAAAAATCGGTGCACTTGTATTTCTTTTTCACGCTAGATTTTAATGCATACATCAGAAACTGAAAATAAAACATCATCGTATACAAAAATTATCACTGCGTCACGTTTTTTAGGGACAGAAATTAAGACAACGAAAATAATTTTGACCTAGTTAATATTTTCGGAGATAACTGCTTTTGAATAAAAAAAATGTGTCCCCCGCTGTAATTAGTGATCAGTGGATCTAACTAACTTACTTTCATACAAATAAAATAATGCCATTTTTATTTTCTGTAATTCTAATCAGTTTTTATTTTCTTGTAGTTAACGACGATGTTTGATTAGGCCAACATAAAATTATATTCTACACGATGATTCTTAATCCGTGATCAGGAGTAGGAAAACATTAAAATTTAGCCAAAATTAAACTTATTCGTCGAGGTCTCACGTTATTTCTTCACTGTTTATTTACTTAAAAGTGAAAATCTAATTAAAACAAATTACCACCTAATACGTGGTCATCCTACAGTATAAAGTTTAACTACGATACGTCAAGTGCCATCATTATGGCGGGAAATGGGAATTTGACAGATCTTATGTCAATAAAGACTATCTATCTACCTACTCATTATCTCATCAAGTTATCAATGCAACACTGATAACGACGAACAAAATTAATAGGAGATTATGTAAAAGTGCATTACCTAAACTTGGCAAAATCTTGAGCAAGTAAAGCGATTTGTTTTCATACAGTCCAATTTATTTAAATAAAAACAATAAAAGTGCATACTTGACCAACTAAAAAAACATTATTTGAAACATAATTTAACAAGTGTTCAAAATGTCCACCGTGTTGTTCTTGACACAGATCCGCTCGACTCCTGTGATTGGATTGATTCTCTCGAAATCTTCTTCAGCAAGAAATCTTAAGATTTGTCAGGATGATGACGAGGTCGTCCGGGTGCTCGAGCATGTTGTGGCACTGTAAACTGTCCGAAGTCGCGAAAATTTTTGGTGCATGCGGTTTATTAAATTGTGTCCGGGGATCGGAACGTTTGGATGAATTTCGTGAAATAACTGTTGGGTTCGCATTGTGCTATTCGTTTGTACCTATTGACAAACGTAGGTACAGTATCGTAACGCTCTATGTTTGAGTACGGATGTGGTGGACGCATGATTTTTGGTGAATAAGTATAATTTTTTCATTTAATATCCGCGACTGTGACTTTGTTTATCATGCGTATGACAAAAGTGATTGACAATGTCATGGGCAAGGTTTACTCATAAATTGACAATTGCTAATAAGTTTGTAAAGAGATTACAATACAAACTCATTAAAACCGATATGGTAGTACAGTGACAAGGATTTTAGGATAAAATTTAATTCAAAATTAAAACATGATTAAAAAATAAATAAATTTGTTTTCACGTAATTACTACTTTAACGTACTCCCCATCAATTACTGAGTTAGAAAAAAATATTCCTGATCACGGATTAAGAATCATCGTGTATTTACCAGCATTATTCGCCGCTTCAACAAGTCAACAGTAAAGAAGTTTGCGACCACATATTCCATACACAAGCAGGTGCAGTTGTATTGCATCGTGTCGTAGGCGTTAATAGCTTGCACCTACATTGCACCTGAAACGACCGTGTTCGGTGCAGCAGACATGTTGCAAATAGATGCACTGTTTAGGACGGTTGGATACATAAATATGTTGATACTATTTTCTAATTTAAACCTTGCCGTAGTAATAAGTTCTGAAAAGTTTAAAAAAATCATAGATACACAATTATATACCCGGGATTTAATAAAACAAAATCACGATTGTTTATTTTATGGTACAAAAGTTTGTCTTACCTATAACCTAAAAGATAATTTTGTGATACAAAAATTGTGCCGTTAAATTTTGTTTTTATTAAAACCTTGAAAGTTTTAATTTTTTTTGCACTTGCATCGAAATGTACTTACTTATTTATTTTGTAGTAATCAATAATCATACATCATGTCAGCCTCCGTAGCCGAGTTGGCTTGGCAGTGACCCTGCCTACGAAGCTGGAGTTTCCGGATTCGAATCCCGGCGAGGGCATTATTTGTGTATTTATTTATCGCAAATATTTGTTCCTTGGTCATGGCTGTCTATGTATTTAAGTATCTATTATGTATAACGTCGCCTGGTACCCACATCACAAGCCTTAATTGAGCTTACCGTGGGACTAGGTCGATTTGTGTAAGATATCCCATGATATTTATTTATTTTTATCATCATCAACATTTTGGTAAATTACAAGAAAATAAACGACAGTTGCGACGTAGAAGAAGTCTAGTTTTAGCCCACCTAAGGAAGACCAAAAATTGCCTATCGGGGGAAATAACTCGTGTATAAGCGAATTTTGGTATAGTTGTAGGGAATGGTGTTTTAAACCACGTACTTAAAGTACTGGTGGTTAGGGGTGGAGCTAACGGAGGGAGAGGGGTGTAAAGGTCCTTATTTTTAATTTTTCGTAAATAACGCGTAAACCGTGGCTTGTAGCAAAAAACGTTCTAGTACATAAGTAATCTACATAAAATTCTCTACAAAAAAGATGTATGCATGTTTCCTCTGGGATCAATGTGTCAGGAGATAAGAAAACAAGAAGATGGACACTATAGAAATAAACACATTTGTTTAAGTAGGTACGGCACATACTAAATGCTCGCGAGCATTCCAAAACATTTTAATGCTCAATTCCTGACCATATTTAGAGTCTTTAATGTTACATAAAATTTCCTGGATTCGGCTTGGTTTCAGAGATAATCAACCTTTTTTTCGAAATAAGTTTTTCGACATAACTCGTCATAAAACTTCTTTTTGATTACAATGCTACCACAATGTGTTTTAATATTACCACACCTTTTTCCTGGCAATCAAAAAATGGGAATAAACTTGATGAAATAACCAGTCCTTAAAAAAAATATATATATGCATTTTTTTAGACTTTTTTAATACTTTTTGACATTTCCAGTACTTTTTATCATAACAACAATTTGTAAAAAATATTTGTTTTAATATTTTTTTTAAGGACTGGTTATTTCATCAAGTTTATTCCCATTTTTTGATTGCCAGGAAAAAGGTGTGGTAATATTAAAACACATTGTGGTAGCATTGTAATCAAAAAGAAGTTTTATGACGAGTTATGTCGAAAAACTTATTTCGAAAAAAAGGTTGATTATCTCTGAAACCAAGCCGAATCCAGGAAATTTTATGTAACATTAAAGACTCTAAATATGGTCAGGAATTGAGCATTAAAATCTTTTGGAATGCTCGCGAGCATTCTGTATGTGCCATACCTACTTAAACAAATGTGTTTATTTCTTTAGTGTCCATCTTCGTGCTTTCTTATCTCATGACCAGAGGGCGGAATTGCTCATGGCAAAAACCAAATGTCACTAGAGTTTGAACGTTAAATTTTATCGACTATCGATTAAACTGAAATGTATTTACCAAGCGTGTCTTTATTTATTTATGAACAAAACTAAACCTCAAATCCATAAGTACATACAATGTCTAGTTATTTAAACATTACAGAATAACATTTGAATAAAAGACAATACATTCTAAAAAAATAGTTCACTCAAATCACCTGTGAACTAATTTTCATCGCATAATACAGTATTGTAAAAAGCTATATTATCTGTACTAATGACGTTTTCCTCATTTTCTCTGTAATAATACATGATTGTTATAATTTTTTCCATAAATCCGAATTTGATGAAGTTCGTCTGATTGTATAAAATATCTAGATAAACTTTCCGCAACAACGATTCATCCGGAAGTTTTTCCGATGAACAAGAGCAACAAATACAAAAAAGAATCGGAACTGTCGATAATTTATTTTTTTCCATGGAATGTTGTAACAAACGAGAAATACTATCATTATCAAATCCAAATAAAAACTATTGTCATTCTTAACCTCTTTAAACTCAGGTGAATGTGTTTTACTCGTTATGTGAATATCGACGCAATATTTTTTTAGTTGCTTTGCTTCAAGTGAATCTTACATTTAGAGCAGTATATTGTTGAGCTGTTTTCGTCGTAAGTAAGACAAGGATATTTATATATCCATTTGTTGATTGTTTTTCTTTTTGGATTAACCATTTTTTTCAAACGTGAATTAGTTGTTAAATGACTAGTGGCAGAAATGACACTTAAAGTTAAATGTCATACAATTTATTTTTAATCTAATCAAAGAGGTCAAAATCAAATTGTAGGTCGAATAGCTAATCAAAGAGGTTAATGTTAAAGATACAAAAGATGATCGAATTTATCGATAGCTGGAAATGTCGATAAAATTTTACGTTCCAACTCTATTGACATTTGATTTTTGCCATGAACAATTCCGCCCTCTGCTCATGACACATTGATCCCAGAGGAAACATGCGTACATCTTTTTTGTAGAGAATTTTATGTAGATTACTTATGTACTAGAACGTTTTTTGCTATAAGCCACGGTTTACGAGTTATTTACGAAAAAATAAAAATAAGGGCCTTTACACCCCTCTCCCCCCGTTAGCTCCACCCCTAACCACCAGTACTTTTAGTATGTGGTTTAAAACACCATTGCCTATAACTATGCCAAAATTCGCTTATACACGAGTTTTTTCCTCTGAGTTTCCTTCGTTTGGTGTACTATTTAATATATCTGTGGTTGTGTGTTGGTACACTTTGCACACTCACGAGCGACAGAGTGAATATCGAGGTAACTCGTTAGAATTGTTGGGCCGTGTGAAACGGACATTTCTACGGCTTGGCAAGTTTGTGGCATAAAAAATTAAGGGCACAAAAAATTTGCATGTCGTTATGCAACTGAATACTGTAACTACTGTACCTTAACACCCTGTACTATATTTGATATATGTATGTTTTCTAGGCTGATTTTATTTATTTATTATTGCTGATGCATGATGATGAAACAATTTGAAACTCCCAGTTTTGTAGGTGCTGAGCGTACAAGTAAAATCAACTCTGATTCATGTTGAAGACATTTTCACAGTCAAAAAGTTATATATTCGTACAGTGCTACTTGTAATCCGTCGCGCAAACAGCCGATATTGGCCGTAAGATCTAGATTCACGGTCGGTAACGAATTTCCAACCAAGGTCACCCCTTCCAATGCCATTTTTCAGTTGAAAGTAAAAAAGGTAAGCATACCTGCAAACTTACATTATTTCATAATCACGCACTTTCAGAACACAATCCTGGTTTTATCACCAACTTAAAACCTTGAACAGAGTAATTGATAAAATATTGTTGATGAACAGCAGCGTCATCATAGTGGACACATTACTGCGCCAATCCGCTTAGCGTGGCGATTATGGGCATTCACTTCCTAAAGCGTTTATACGTATAGTTAATAAGAGAGGTCTACGTCCAGCAGTGGACTGAGAAATGCTGATGATGTGATGTTATTTATATTTATTTTAATGTTCTACTGCTATATGCAAGCCGGTTATTTAAAACTAATTTGACCGATGTTACAGGTGTTACGAATTTATCATTCCCTGTCATCACTCTTTCGGACCATCGTGTCATTCTCATGATAAATAACCGCAGCAGCGTTGGTCTAAGGCCAACCAGGTTAATTTAGACCTCTCTCTGAGATTCTACTACAATTTTGGAACATATTAGAAGCATATTGTAAACAAGAACAATGTAAAATATTTACAACAATATCATTTGTATATAAAATAAGTAAAAAAAGTTTTAAGTTAAACGGTTTTTATTGCACCAAAAACTAGAAAATAAAAATTAGTTGTAACTCACCGTAGATGCTACTTTCTGAAGATTAGTCACGTGAAACTATTATCACTGTAGTCTTCCCAAGTCGGATGCTGAAAGCCACGTTTAGCCTCTATGTCAGTGGATTAAGCGTTACCTAATCGGAAACTTTTACCAAACTGAAATAAAAACGTGGGGCGTACGCAATTGTGATTAAGTCACTATAGATATTTAAGAACACACATAGAAATCAAGACAGCAATTACGTTTTACCTCTGTAGAAGTATTGGAACAGATGGATGATTAATTGCAAAATTAAAGCTACAATTACATATTTTGAACTTGTATGTTTCTTCATAATAACGCCCCACGTTTTTATTTTAGTTTGGTAAAAGTTTCCGATTAGGTAACGCTTAGTCCACTGACATAGAGGCTAAACGTGGCTTTCAGCATCCGACTTAGGAAGACTACAGTGATAATAGTTTCACGTGACTAATCTTCAGAAAGTAGCATCTACGGTTAGTTACAACTAATTTTTATTTTCTAGTTTTTGGTGCAATAAAAACCGTTTAACTTAAAACTTTTTTTACTTATTTTATTTTCAAGTTTTTAGTTCAATTGTAAAGTTAATTTTCGATACTATACCTACTTATTCTAGATCAAAGATGTTGTTTGTAATATGCAATACAATTATGCGTGCTAGCATTTAACTCTCGCGCTTTAATCACGACACATATGTAAACGTAATGGACATTATTTTATGTGTAACGAGAGGGGAATCCCTGCCGAATAGATATTTTTAGAAATCCGACACTAAAAAAATGTCAGCTTGAATGCCCGAAGTGTCTCAAATGAACGTGTTATTCATACAATACCTTAGATAACAGAGATCTGACAATAAGGAATATATTAATCAATTTGGTTTATTGAGAAAATCAAGTTAAATTTTTTATATTGTACACATTATACAAGTCGAATTTCGAGACTATAAAATATAAACTCATACTGTCAGTCGACCAACCGGAGGACCGCAGGTCTGACGGAAAGTCTGACGCGAACCGAAGCGTCAATCCATGCAGTCTATCAACCGGAGGGCCATAGGCCCGACGCGACGGCACTATGGCACGCACTATGTGAACCTGAGGGACTCAGACTCTCTGTCTATCAACTGGAGGACCGCAGGTCCGAGTGTACGTCCTACGCAAACCACCTGCGCTGTCAGTCTATCAACTGGAGGGCCGTAGGCCCGACGGCACGCCCTACGCGAACGCAAGGGGTACACTCATACTCTCAGTCTTATCAACCGTTCACTGCAGGTCCGACGGCACGTCCAACGCGAGTCACTCATGCTGTGAGTCTATCAGCCAGAGGGCCGCAGGCCCAACGGCCCGCCCTACGCGATCCACTCACGCTGTCACTCTATCAGCTGGAGGGCCGCAGGCCCGACGGCTCGCCCTACGCGATCCATTCACGCTGTCACTCTATCATCTGGAGGGTCGTAGGCCCGACGGCTCGCCCTACGCGATCCACTCACGCTGTCACTTTATCAGCTGGAGGGCCGAAGGTCCGACGGCTCGCCCTACGCTACGCGATCCACTCGTGCTGTCAATCTACCAGCTGGAGGGCCGCAGGCCCGACGGCTCGCCCTACGCGATTCACTCCCGCTGTCACTTTATCAGCTGGAGGGCCGAAGGCCCGACGGCTAGCTCTACGCTACGCGATCCACTCGCGCTGTCATTCTATCAGCTGGAGGGCCGCAGGCCCGACGGCTCGCCGTACGCTACGCGTACAACTCACGCTGTCGCTCTATCAGCCGGAGGGCCGCAGGCCCGACGGCTCGCCCTACACTACGCGATCCACTCACGCTGTCACTCTATCATCTGGAGGGCCGAAGGCCCGACGGGTCGCCCTAAGCTACGCGATCCACTCACGCTTGGTTTGAAGACGAAAGTCTTTGATCAGTGTATGTTGCCAATGCCAGTGCGACATCTCATACTAAATGTCATCAAAATGACGTAAGTCACTAAGAATGTCTCAAATCCATCCGATCTCTGGTGATGACATACGTGGCGTACTAAACCGTGGTCGCTTATAATGGGCCTCATAAGAAGGCTCAATGTCACCCAAAGGGCAATGGAGAGGGCTTTGCTAGGTATCTCTCTGCGATATCGGATTAGAAATGAGACCATCCGCAGCAGAATCAAAGTAATCGATATAGCTCTTCGATTCTCTAAACTGAAGTGGCAGTGGGCGGGGCTCGTTGCGCGTGGAACCGATGGCCGTTGGCGCGGTAAGGTTTTCGAGTGGCGGTCACGTACCGGAAGGCGCAGCGTGGGTAGGCCCCCCACAAGGTGAACTCATGACCTGGTGAAGGTCGCTGGCATAGGGCCGGTCTTTGTGGCAATCTTTGGGGGAGACCTATATTCACCAGTGAACGTCTTTCGGCTGATATGATGATGATGATGATAATTAAATCCGTATGTTTCTACCAAATATCTAAAGCAGTACTTCAAAATCTACATATCGCTAAACCTAGCGGTTGTGGCAGGCAGTAACACTGGAGTATCAGATTTGAGGAGTTGGACGTTAGTATTAAATTTGCATGTTCCTACCTATACTTCATATCTAATGAACTTCTTTAAAATCAAGATATCGATAAAAGATAAACCTTGCGGTTATTGTGGGCAGTACTGCAGCATCAGGAGTGAGGAGTTAGAAGTCAAGATCAGGCTGTTAGTATCTGATTATGCCTAACATGCTATATTTTAATTTTCACGTGTCTAACACTCTCGGTTAAGGTAAGCAGTACGTCTGCAGCATCAGGCTTTGAGGATACAATGATACAAATATTATAATATTGCATTGTCATGGGGACTTGATAAGAGTTCCAAATTTTATTGATTTCGGTGCAGCAGAAGTGGCCGAAAAATCGGTCACAAGATTTGAAGCATCGACGACAGTTGATACGCGGTGAAGTTAATAAAAACCGTTTAATAAAAACAACTTACTTTAAAAAAATTGCATAGTTAAAGGTAGAGCTGGGCAAAAAGTATTCCGATTACTTAATCTAGATTACAACGTACAAATGTAATTTTCAAAAGTAATCAGGATCACTTTTTGGGCAACTTTGCGTAGTGAAAACAATAATCACGATCGTTTACATTGTATTTTGTGTTACGAGAGTTCAAAATCGATACAAAAAATATGGGCAACATCGTTATACAAAAACGGGGTGCCTGTCGTTTCGCATAACGTCGATTGTCCTAAAATTTTTTGGCCGAGAATGTTTGGCATAATGTTACATGGCATACTACTTGTTTAGCCTACTTAATTTTGCGCATACACGTTTAAAATACCTACACCATATTCATTCTAACATTGATTACTCGAACGTCAAATGACCTAAAGCATAATAATCCTAATGTTCATTGTAATAAATATTGTTTTCCCTACTACTCGAACTGTCAATTTTCACTGCACCTACTTTTATCATGTCCGAAATTTCATTCAAAAAGGCATTTTAATAACATCATGCAAAACATTTGAACAACAGGGTGAATGGTTAAAAAAAATGTTCAAGTAAAACCAGGGTAAAACCGACGTGGATTGGTTAGGTTTCGAAGCTAGGGCGGAGTGAATGGCGTAGTCTTTAAATACTTAAGTATTTTTAATCAATTGTTTACACATCCTCATACGTACAAAACCAAAAAAAGGGGGGACGGGGGGGCGAAGCCCCCCACCAGGGGGGCTCGGGGGGCGAAGCCCCCCGCATTAAAAAAGAAATAATCTGAACCTCCCCTACCTTAACCTGGATAGGTTCGTTAGGTACCTTTTATCCCTTAGAGCGGAAATAGAAGCCCCGCGCAGCGGGGCTTCGTCGACCGGTACCCAGGTCAAAATTGCTCACTTAAATTCTTTGGACAACAGGGCGAATTATTTAGTAATAGTTAAGTATAAGAAATAAAAAATATTTCTAAAGTTAATTAAAGGTAGGTAATCACTTTTAGTACATTAAATAGTAGGAACATCATCATTATGCACAATAATTTTTCGATACATATACATTAGACACGAAAATCATTAGGACAAACAATATTTAGGAACAACCAAGTTAGGATTAACAATTTCGGCATAACAAAAATATGCGCAACAATGTTTATGCCATTCATTTTTCGGCGTAAGGTTGTTATGCGACAAATTTTTCGAAATAAAAACATTATGCCACCCGATATAGACCCACAAAAACGTGCCGTTTTTATTAAAGCCTTTTTAACTATGAACATTTTTGTTGCGATAGACACAGTATATTATTAATAATAATATCTTGGGACATCATCATTATAACCTTTAAAGTGTTCCAAAAAGCTAGACAAAATGTGGCATAGGTTAAGAAAGCATTTAAATAATCCATGTCACTCAACCAATTGGAACTAGGATGGGCGGCCGGTACTAGATTTCTATACAAATGCGGTACCGGAACCGTCAATTCCCGGTTCTTGTCATACAAATTCAGAACCGGGACCCTTACCTAATTGGAACCCTATGCCACTCTAGAACTGTGTGTAAATGACAAGTACATAGTACGAGATATCTAATAATCTGATTAATAGTTTACTTTGACATGGTTTCCAAGTGCCCTAGGATTAAATGTGTAAAAATTTTGTGTTTCTATGTAACATGACCTTGTACTAGTGATTGTCTGTTTTCTTTACCAGCCATTTGATGAGCAATCGAATAACAATGTACGCTCCAGAAACATTCACAAAGACGCCGAACCAAAGGTCGCAATACATTGTTGCTTAAGCCAATACAGTGCTCAAAACAAAACCTCTTGTTTACTTCTACTTCCGAAATCGTTTCTTCCCGAATCTCTTTTGGAAACAAAAGCGTTACAGTTTCCATTGCTTCTCTAGTCCTCTCTGTTTAACACAGTCTCAACGCAGATGCAGAAAGCTATAAACATCTCGGAAGATGTCAGAGCAGTGGAACGTGTAGTGGTACAAGGGTGCCGTACGTTATTTTGATCAAGGAGACAGTATGATCTGTTTTAATTAGTAGCTACAATCATAAGGCTCAAGTCTGAGCAAATTAACGGACGAAACGCGGCGGTAAAGAACAAAGGGTGAAATTTGATTGTGTTTTGTGAGCATTGATCATTGTTGGAAAAGGGTTGTTTTTGATAAAACTGGAAGGGAAAAATAATAAATAGATTCTCATATTTTTTTTAATTTTATTACGGTTTTGTGGGAATGTTTAATCTCCTCGATACCTATTGTATCGGTGATCTGAATTGTTGGAAATAAATTATCTTTTTGAATTTTTGCTTACTTTATTTAATTGATTTGGCAATTTTGTTACGTATAGTACATTGGTCAGTATATAGTGATTTTGTTTTAGTCAACATTTTATTGAGATTACGATACATACATATGTTTTATCTATTTAATTGTGTAAGTATCTACTTAACCCTTTCACAGCTCACAGTAAACAATATTCGTTTAAATTTGAACTACAAAGCGCTTTTAATATATGAAATAAAACTATGAAAACGGATAAATATATTCATAGTTTTATTTCATGAGTAATCCTCGCGGTAACCGAAGAAAATATTATGCTTTTAATATAGTTGAAATTCATAACTACCTACTCTACTAACGAGTTAGGTACACACCTCGAGTTAGGTACAATCACACGATCGGCTGTGAAAGGGTTAAATAATATTAAACAATATCTTCTAATCAAAATTTAGAAGGAACTTTTTTCTTTTTTTTTCTTCTATTTTCTTATTACATGTAATATCTGACTCTAATTTCATTTAATTCGTTAAATTATTAAATATTTTGTACACACGATTGCATTCAAATATCATTTCAAATTCGACAGTGAAATGTAACCAAAGGCAGACACTATGCCTAAGGCAGATCGTCTATACATGGATGTATTAAATATTACGGATTACCCATCGCTGTGTTACGTAATGTGATCTTTCAACGGCCGCCAGTTTCAATGTATACATTTCGTTCCAACCGACACTGACAAGTACATCGTCAATACTATCATAATTTCAGCCATATATCGACACCTCCTACGTATACTGATGAAAGTGACATTTTTAACATTTTCGTTTTTTTGTATATTTATAGATTATAAAATTGACATCAAAGCTACATTTTTATTAAAATTTAGTGCTTAGTTATCGTTACAAACCTGACTGAATATAAGGGTTCTTTTTTATTTCACGATAATTGGGTGTCATTACGTTTCACGAAAGTTTAAATTCAATTACAGTATTTTTCTTTCAGCTCAAGAGATGGTTTGGAAATGTCCTATTAGTCTATGCGTGTACATAATTTTGAACTTAATTTCAACAGCGCAAACAAATCACATCCAGACACAATAGAGTGGAGTTTGCAAGTAATATAATGGAGGTACTGCATCTGACCCGTATCGTCTGAAAGTCGTTTGGAGTTTCATTTATAAGGGTCATAGGTCATATAAGGGTCTTGGGTCTACAACAATACGTTGGTTTTGACAATGGGCTTGAGTGATATTGATTTTGTGCTTTGTAAATAATGACTATTAATTTAGGGTATATTTGAGTCAAACTCAAAATCATGTTAATTGTCTTTACGGTGGACATTTTTAAAGTTAAGGGATATGAGAGTTAATTTTCTTATTAAACACTTATTGTCATTTAACGGCACTCCTTTTCTATTGAATTGTATGATAAAAATCACGACTTCACTCCTACCAGTTGCTTACTATTGGCAACAGGAAAGAGGGGCTCTACAGTTCAGCTGAACACGCACTTTTTCTTTCCTGTGGTCGATAGTTAGTAGCCAGTGGACAGGTAGTAATGATTTTTATCATACAACGCAATGAAAAAGAGTACGTCTTAATGAAGATAAGGCTTTCATAAGAAAATCAAGCTGTATAGGCCTTAACTTTTAGATTGTCCTCCGGAAAGACTCCGAACATGGGTTTGCGTTTGACCCATTTGAATTAAAACTAGAAAGACGTAAAGGTTCCGTGTGATGACGACAGTAAGAATAAATTTGTCACCAGCTCAACTCTTCCCGCTGGTGTCGTAAGAGCCTACTAAGGGATTGAAGTATCACTAACCATTCTTGATAGAAAATTGATGATGGGCAGCAGCATCATCATATTGGACACATGTCATTACTGCGATCGCCAATTTGCTTGGCCAGCGTGGCGATTATGGGCATTTACCTCCTAATGCGTCTATACGCGTAATTAATAGAAAAGGCCTACGGCCAGCAGAGGACTGAGATAAACTGATTATGATGGTGTACAATAAAGAATTGTATACGAGTTTTGGTTGATATTATTATGATGATCGATGACTTGAACGGAGAATTTGTGTGATTGTGTTCTACGTCAAACATACACTTTTATTTATTAGTTATTACTATCACGGGTCATACACTAGAGGATGTTGGGTCACAGGTTCAATCCTAAAGTTCCAACAATTTAATTTAATGATATTGATTTAGGGTTTTGTACACCCTTATAACGTTTTCTTAGGATGAACTCACACAAAGGGTTATTTATTAAATAGTACCGTGAAACCACTTACATTATCAGCCTATGATAGTCCACTGCTGGACGTAGGCCTCTCCTTTAAACTATGCGTATGGACGCATTAGGAGGTAAATGCCCATAATCGCCACGCTGGGCAAGCGGATTGGCGATCGCGGTAATATGTCCACTATGATGACGCTGCTGCCCATCATCAATATTTTATCAAAATAATGGTCAGTGACACTTCAATCCCTTAGTCGACTCTTACGACACCCGCAGGAGGAGTTGGGGTGGTGACAAATTTATGCTTACTGCCGTCACCACACGGCGTATTGTTATATATTAATCGTGCTATAATAACGTGCTAATATTAAACAAAACTTGGACAAATCCACAAAGGAGATTGAGATTGCTGCTTATTTAAGATGCATTTAGACTAAACGAGCATTCCCTCATTCTATCCCCCACTCTACGAAATTCGTTTGTTATACAAAACGTGATACGTCGAAATTCGTTGATTTTGTAGAGTGGGGGATAGAATGAGCTAATGCTCGTTTGGTCTAAATGCATCTTTAGAAGTTGGAATTCTCACTGCCATCACCACACGGCATGTGTTAACAATATTTTCTAAGAAATTTTGTATCAGACCCGTATTTTTTGACCGCAAGTGTTTTTAAAGGTGCATTTAGACCAAACGAGCATTCGCTCATTCTATCCCCCACTCTGCGAAATCAACGAATTTTGACGAATCACGTGTGTAACGAACGAATTTCGTAGAGTGGGGGATAGAATGAGCGAATGCTCGTTTGGTCTAAATGCACCTCTACTGTACTCCTCATCGTCTCATTAAACACAGCCCCACGTCTCAATCCAAGTATATTTCCATTTTTCCAGAGTCAAGAAAATTTATGCGAAAAGCGCTAATTATCCAAGATTCATCTCGTTATTAATTACTGGCCTAATTAAGAAGTTCGAATCATTAAGTATGTTAACTTTCAGCTAACTCGATTACTTGAGGTATTTCTTTGCTTAAGTTCTTTCCAAATTTATTAAGGCAGTTGTATTGATTTCACCCATCTCTGCTTATATTTTTAGTGGATAACATTTTCCAATTCTAAAAATTTTGTGCTGATAAAGATATATTTTTTATCGGTTTTTATTTTCAAATCTGTACAATTTATATACATAAATTAAATCTAACTAACCTACCGCAGTACACGTCGTCGACCTTTGGTCGCGGGTACTCCATGATGAGAATCCTCTAAATGGATAGAAACATGTCGAGCAATTATCGACTTAAATTACGTGAGTAACTCGTTTGATAAATATTTAAATAAAATAAAAATATATAACTAAACTAAATCTCAATCTCCGTGTGGTGACGGCAGTAAGAATACATTTGTCGCCACCCCAACTCCTCCTGCGGGTGTCGTAAGAGTCGACTAAGGGATTAAAGTGTCACGGACCATTCCATTCTACAAGATTGATGATGGGCAGCAGCGTCATCATAGTGGACACATTACTGCGATCGCCAATCCGCTTGCCCAGCGTGGCGATTATGGGCATTTACCTCCTAATGCGTCTGTACGCATAGTTAATAGGAGAGGCCTACGTCCAGCAGTGGACTTACATAGGCTGATGATGAAATCTCAATATAAAAACGGCCCCCGCGGCTTGTTACCAAAGATGCAGGCGGCATTACCCCCCTGGATCACGAGGCAGATCTGTTGAGCGAAGTAGTTGCCAGTTCTTGGGTCACCTGTGGTATCTTTGAGTCTCTTTGAAATTAAATTAAAACTAAACTATCATATTTAAAGGCCGTTTTTTATTATGCAAGATATCATTAATAGTATACTTATTCAATGACCAAATGGACACAACGATACCCGGTTGCCGCCATACCTGAGGATCCGCAGGTTCAAAGAGCCTGGGATGACATTGGTGCCAAGACAGAACTGGATCGTCTCATTGCCGCTGCCGCGGGTGTAGATTTAGCTAGACTCAAGGCGGTATCAAGACCAGAAGCCGGAGCGTGGTTGCAGGCTTTGCCCGCACCCCACCTAGGAACACTACTCGACAGTGACTCAATGCGTGTGGCCGTAGCTTTCCGCCTGGGCTGCGATGTTTGTATACCCCACCAATGCATCTGCGGGTCCATGGTGGAAGCGAATGGCCATCACGCACTGAGTTGCTGTCGCTGTTCAGGAAGATTTAGTCGGCATCACGCTCTAAATGATATCGTCCGGAGGGCCCTAATCTCCGCCAATATCCCGTGTGTCCTAGAGCCTCCAGGTCTCTGTCGCACCGATGGTAAACGCCCTGACGGACTAACTTTAGTACCGTGGCAGAGGGGACAATGTCTGCTTTGGGACGCCACGTGTGTGAGCACTTTTGCTGCGTCACATCTAAGCAGAACAGTGCGAACCGCTGGTGCCGCTGCCGAGCTTGCCGCGTTCAAAAAGCGACAAAAATATATGACATTGTGCAATAGTTACTTTTTTGTGCCTCTTTCATTTGAAACAACTGGATGCTGGGGATCTGAAGCAATTTCGTTCATCCGAGGAGTTGGACGTCGTATATGGGAGAGGGGATCTGACGCCCGCGCGGGGGTGTACCTGGTGCAAAGGTTATCCATCGCCATTCAACGTGGTAACGCTGCTAGTGTGATGGGTACCTTCGCTCCAGGTACAACTCGTGGCGGACTTTTCGAATAATTTAAGTTAGATAGTTTTATTCACTATATTTAATTAGTTTTATATTATCGTTATATTTCATAGGTTTAAATATTTAAAGTAAATAACACAGAATTAGATTTGGATAGAAGAAACATGTTCATTCATTTGTATGACGGCCGAGCGTGTCAGATTTTGTACTGAAGATGTTACTTGCCTATGATTTTAAATATGTCTCAGGCCCTTGAGTATTCATATTTTTTTGTGTCGTTGCAATTAATATTACTTAAGGAGGCATTATTAATATTTTTGTTCACTTCAACTTACAAAATTTGACGCCCGAAAGCTGCAAGCTGCGATTAAAGACGGCCAACTCAGTAGATTTTACTGAGTTCATTTGATACGCTAAGTAGATACGTTTGCTTGATCTATGGTATACGAGTATATGACATCTGTGGTAAATAATAATAACTGAATGTTCAAGTACCTATTTGAGTGAATAACATCTTCCGATGAATGGATATAAAGAAAACACTAGAGAAAAGATCTTTGTTAATAGAGACAAATCAATTGTGAGGACGCCTATGAATAAAAACATTTATTTCAGAACAGGCCTCAATAGCCCATGAATAAAATATAAAACGCTCTACAAATAACATACATACAAAAGACACTCGATCTTATAAATACTAGGATGGATCAAAAAACACTTTTCTGAAACTACCAAACATAATAGACGTAATTCGACGTATTTTGATTACAATGCTACCACATTGTGTTCTAATATTACCACGCCTTTTGCCTGACAAACAAAAAATAAAATAAACTTAACGAAATAACCAATCACTAAAATTTAAATAAAAAAAAAACATTTTGACAAATTGTTGCTGTGATAAAAAAGTACTGGAAATGTTTAAAAGCACCTACCTAATCAAGTCTAAAAGTAAAATTTCTTGGTGACATTATTTGGTGATTGGAACATGGGAGGGTGCTAAGGTATCACACATCATCACTCGATCTCAGTCCACAGCTGGACGTAGGCCTCTCCTATTAACTATGTATAATGAGATCCTACTAAAGACGCATTAGGAGATAAATGCCCATAATCGCCACGCTGGGCAAGCTGATTAGCCATTGCAGTAATGTTTCCACTATGATGACGCTGCCGCTCATCATCAATCTTCTATCGAAAAATGAATAGAATGTCTTCTAAGGTGTCAACGTAGTCAGAAAATAAAATAAGGAAAACATTTACGGAACTAGCTTTAAAGCTCGTAAAACTAGTTTACAAAAATAAAGTTGCTATATTTTGCGCAATTTTAAGTGGGTTAGGGAGCTTGCAACAAAAAGATTTATCTAATAAGAACTTAAATAAAGCAGTCTTTTAAACGGCAACAACGGTTTGTTTGAGCTTATTTCCTGTTTACACGATGCGAGTTGCTGCCATTGTAAGTACTTCACCTACCGTTTGTGACTGGCAAGAGTGTGCTAATACAACTTCTGATAGATAGGTACAGTCTAATACTGAATTTGGCCGTGTGGTGACGGCAGTAAGAATACATTTGTCACCTCCCCAACTCCTGCGGGTGTCGTAAAAGTCGACTAAGGGATTGAAGTGTCACTGACCATTCTTTGATAGAAAATTGATGATGGGCAGCAGCGTCATCATAGTGGACACATTAATGCGATCGCCAATACGGTTGCCCAGCATGGCGATTATAAGCATAGCCTCCTAATGTGTCTGTACGCAAAGTTAATAGAAGAAGCATACTAAGATAGGCTGATGATGAAGAACATTATGCAAAATTAAGTATAAAATGTGTACCTTTTACAGAAAATTGTCTTCACAAATTACAAGTAGTTATAATCGCACAAACCTACGTATTTAAAGGAAAAAAAATGTTAAGCGTAGTGCTTCTGTATTTTTCATTAAATAATTTGACAGAAGCGTCACAATCATGTTCGAAAGTTAAGGGTTTCTAGGAAGTCTAACATTTTAATACTTATTTATGAAGCAGCCTCTGTGACGAGCTGTCTATTTATACAAATATAAAAAATCAAGTTCAAGTAGTGTTGACTTTGCATGGCTGTGACAACTTACAAATCTAAATGAGAATAATAGTTCATTGTGCATCAAGGGAGGTAAGTACGGAATTACTAACGAGAGTGTTAGAAGCCCGACGCCGTTAGGCGGAGGGCTTTTATGACTCGAGTTAGTATTCCGCTTAGCGACCGTGATGCATACAATGTTTTTCATCACACTTGTCGACAAAAAAATAAGTTTTAAGACATAATATTATTAAAGGACGTACTGACATTTCTATACAACATTGACATTTTTATTATATCATGGATTGTATTCTTAGAATGATGAAACGTTGACATGTAATATTGTAATATTATGAATAAATGAGTATGAGTATGAGTATTACTCCCAAGGGAATTTCACTTTTCTATTACTCCCGCTACGCACGCAAACAATGGGGCGCTTAGACAGCAAGTGTGATGAAAAAAATAAATCTAAATGTGTACCTTTGCGTCGGTAACCAATCGGAGCGGTTCAGATTTTGTTTTTAGGTTTTTATATAAGTTAATATTTACTTTTACTAATTTATTTTATG
Source organism: Thaumatotibia leucotreta (assembly GCA_025490895.1). Taxonomy (NCBI): domain Eukaryota; kingdom Metazoa; phylum Arthropoda; class Insecta; order Lepidoptera; family Tortricidae; genus Thaumatotibia; species Thaumatotibia leucotreta. The sequence goes on from JALPQI010011059.1 coordinate 31,750, forward strand.
TTTTAGTTTGTAGTCAATATTATTCTATCGTTTTCAACTTGGGAAAGTAACTGTCCCAAGTACTCGCACAGTGTAAACGCGGCTCTACATCGAGAGAACAGGCGCGAGCCCACTCAGGCCAAGAATAAATAAACTAATTAATTTTCCGGACAGCTGTATTCGCAGGCTGAGCTGTAAGCCCAAGGCTAGATTCGCACAGATACTTCAAAAGGCTTAATTACTCTACCCTTGAACCGACTTCAAAAACGGAGGTTATCAATCTGACTGAACTTTTATGTAGCTCAGTCCGTAGTGACCCGACCTATAAAGATGAAGGTATTGACTGCTAATCCCGATATGAGCAAATTTTTAGTAAAAAATACAGATACAACAGGCAGACTTAATGCCATAAGGCATTCTCTAGAAGCCAACCTATATACATAAAATATATTGTTAGGTGTTAATCTCTCGAGTGAGGCAGCCGCCCGCAGCTGCGGACACAAAGCCTGAACTAATTTCCCTAAGACAGCTCTGTCTCGTCGCTTGCCGTTCGAGTTGCGAGTTACTTGCGCTACTTACTTGCATGCTACTTGAAAGCTTTGTTGCAGGTGTTTAAGCTGTGTGGGTGTAAGAATAAATACATCATCAGCTTATATCAGTTCACTGCTGGACGTTGCCCTCTCCTATTAATTATGCAAATAGGTGCATTAAGAAGTAAATGCCACGTTCGAGCAAGCAGATAGGCGATCGTAGTAAAGTGTCTTCTATGATGACGCTGCTGCCCATCATCAATCTTCTATCAAGAAATGGTCAGTGACAATTCAATCCCTTAAGTCGTGGTGACAAATGTATTCTTACTGCCGTCGCCACGCCAAGTAAAGAAATTAAATATACATGATTATTAAGACAAACATTATCAAAAAAGCCAAATATGTGACTTGCATCCTACAAATCATCGGATCAGCTAACAAGCAAAACACACTAAGTAATCGGTTAGCTAAGTTAGGAGACATTTATGAATAACCTCGAGCTTATGTAACAAACCACAAAAAAATATTTGCTCAACTACTTTTCATTATTTTCCTAACATTTACATTTTAATTAAACTGTGGTCTCCACTCGAGCACGTTTAGACCCCATCGGCCATCTGCTCTGCGTGCAATGTGGCCCGCCCATTGCCACTTCAGCTTGCCAATCCGGTGGGTTATGACGGTGACTCTTGTTCGTCGACGGATTTTCTTATTTCTGGTTCGATCACGTAGAGATACCCCGGCAACGTAGTCTAGGACGTCCACCCACGAGATGGACAGACGATCTTATGAAGATGGCCGGGAGACGCTGGATGCAGGTCGCTGCCAACCGTGGAGGTCCAAAGGGGAGGTCTTTATTCCGCAGTGAACGTCTTATGGCTGATGATGATGAAATTTTTATTTTTTCCATATGAACTTGAACCGTTCTAAAGCGCCGTAATCATTTGACAACTAGACATATCATTCAAAATTTTATGATTTTCGAAACCATTTCAATACGACTCTAATTATCTTCATTGTTGATCTGTATTATCCCATAACAGTTCTATGATCCAATATTAAACTGGAAACGGTAATAGCGGTAATCGTACCGGTATGAACCGGTCCCGGTACCGGTATCGGAAAGGCGTTGTCGTAAACAATTGGTTATGGGCGTTAGATTGAGATAATGAACTTGCAAGTTTTGGTGTTCCTTGTAACAAAAGGATATCGGAATGATATTAAGTCCTTGATGTTAGTTTCTTCGTCAAATGGGTCTTTACAATTTTACTACATCCTGCATTGTGTGTTTGTCAGTAGGTATGTCTGCTTTTTAATTTTGTAGCTTGTGCTCGAACTCTAGTATTTGATAATGATAAGTTTACAAGCGTACATACTTGAAAAAAAAACCGGCCAAGAGCATGTCGGGCCATGCTCAGTGTAGACCAATGGATGTTCAAAATAGTTTTAATTTAAAGTATTCTATAAATGTAAAATCTTGCTGTCTAAACGTACGAAGTAAATGCTAATGAGGGTCGAAAGAGCTCGCGATTCTGAGTAGAAAAAAAAAACAAAAATGTTAAAAAAACTACAACCAACAAAAATCCGCCCTAATAACATTATTCATAAATTGTTAAAAATCAGGAAGTGAACGTATCGTACCGTAAGTACCCTTGAAGGCAGCGACACGTGAATAAATAAAAAATAAAACGTTGCTTTAAATAAGCGTTAGAATTTTAAAAGCTACGTTTTTCATCCGGCAAATCGGACGAACGTGTTAACGTGCACAGTGCCCATTTACATCTGTACGGCCATGGTGCTCAAATACATCTATACATTCACTCTAACGCTATGACAATAGAGGTCTGCTCGGATATTTATGATCACCCTGGTCGCTTCGATATATTTAATGATGATTGCACAGTTGGACAATCGTTTTGATAAATAAATTACTTTATACTAGAAATATTTTCTTTTTTTTTTTCGGGTAGGTGTCTAAAAACTGACAAGTCATCTTTATTTACTCTTAAATATTTATTAAAGATTAAATGAGCTTCCACTCAATGTCAGAAAGGCACAGACTAAGTTTACCTTCAAGCGCATGTTACGCAAGCATTTATCTGACAAATTGCGTGATTGATTATCTGCATGGTATTTCTTTGTTGGTACCTAAATCTATTTTTTATACATACATATATATATATATATATTAGTATATTATAAAAAGTATTTGTGTAAGTATATACATATTTTCTTCTTTTTTTTTCGAATATAAAAGCCTGCACCACACAAACCTTTCTTTTTGCCCAATGGTTGACTGGTAGAGAATGCCTTAAGGCATTAAGTCCGCCATTTGTACTTTTTTATTGTGCAATAAAGTTTAAATAAATAAATAAATAAATATTTGGAATGGAAAAAACGGATTTGTGAGTTTACGGATTTTGAACGTACCTACCTATACGTACAATTTTTATGCTTTTGATTTGTGTCGGCGTTCGTAAACGTGACATGTGTTACTTTCGCACTTAAATACTAATACGCGAGAGAAATAAAGACGGATGATAAACACGGGATTATCGTAAGTCTACCGAGGTACCTTTTTTCGACAGTTGACCTAAGTAATGATATGAATATTGTAAATCACAGAGCAAACTTGGTTGATTTGTGTAAGATGTCCCAAGATATTTATATTTATACGCATAGGTAATTGTAAGCAGTGGGCTGATATAGGCTGATGATGTATGTTAATGTGCCGTCAAAGTTTTCGGTACTATTTTTATTCCATCCTGTAAGAAGTTCCCACAAGTTATTTTCGTTATAAACTTTTCCCCAACCAAGTCAGTCGCAACACTCACCCGCACCCTCATCACATTAGCCTACCCTTGGAATATTTAAATGAAAATTAAAACAAACCCTTTTCATGAAATATCAATTCTCGTGGAGCATTTTTTAATTCTGCGCGTAAATAAGGGGTTTAGATAAGAGTATTTTACGAGAATGGAAGAAACATTTGTTCTATATTTAGACTGGGGATTTAAAACATGGTATTTACCCTATTTTGTTGTATTAAGTGGCCATGTTGACGGCAGTAAGAATACATTTTGCACCACCCCAACTCCTCCTGCGGGTGTCGTCAGAGTCGACTAAGATCGCTGCTGCCCATCATCAATCTTCTATCAAGAAATGGTCAGTGACAATTCAATCCCTTAAGTCGTGGTGACAAATGTATTCTTACTGCCGTCGCCACGCCAAGTAAAGAAATTAAATATACATGATTATTAAGACAAACATTATCAAAAAAGCCAAATATGTGACTTGCATCCTACAAATCATCGGATCAGCTAACAAGCAAAACACACTAAGTAATCGGTTAGCTAAGTTAGGAGACATTTATGAATAACCTCGAGCTTATGTAACAAACCACAAAAAAATATTTGCTCAACTACTTTTCATTATTTTCCTAACATTTACATTTTAATTAAACTGTGGTCTCCACTCGAGCACGTTTAGACCCCATCGGCCATCTGCTCTGCGTGCAATGTGGCCCGCCCATTGCCACTTCAGCTTGCCAATCCGGTGGGTTATGACGGTGACTCTTGTTCGTCGACGGATTTTCTTATTTCTGGTTCGATCACGTAGAGATACCCCGGCAACGTAGTCTAGGACGTCCACCCACGAGATGGACAGACGATCTTATGAAGATGGCCGGGAGACGCTGGATGCAGGTCGCTGCCAACCGTGGAGGTCCAAAGGGGAGGTCTTTATTCCGCAGTGAACGTCTTATGGCTGATGATGATGAAATTTTTATTTTTTCCATATGAACTTGAACCGTTCTAAAGCGCCGTAATCATTTGACAACTAGACATATCATTCAAAATTTTATGATTTTCGAAACCATTTCAATACGACTCTAATTATCTTCATTGTTGATCTGTATTATCCCATAACAGTTCTATGATCCAATATTAAACTGGAAACGGTAATAGCGGTAATCGTACCGGTATGAACCGGTCCCGGTACCGGTATCGGAAAGGCGTTGTCGTAAACAATTGGTTATGGGCGTTAGATTGAGATAATGAACTTGCAAGTTTTGGTGTTCCTTGTAACAAAAGGATATCGGAATGATATTAAGTCCTTGATGTTAGTTTCTTCGTCAAATGGGTCTTTACAATTTTACTACATCCTGCATTGTGTGTTTGTCAGTAGGTATGTCTGCTTTTTAATTTTGTAGCTTGTGCTCGAACTCTAGTATTTGATAATGATAAGTTTACAAGCGTACATACTTGAAAAAAAAACCGGCCAAGAGCATGTCGGGCCATGCTCAGTGTAGACCAATGGATGTTCAAAATAGTTTTAATTTAAAGTATTCTATAAATGTAAAATCTTGCTGTCTAAACGTACGAAGTAAATGCTAATGAGGGTCGAAAGAGCTCGCGATTCTGAGTAGAAAAAAAAAAACAAAAATGTTAAAAAAACTACAACCAACAAAAATCCGCCCTAATAACATTATTCATAAATTGTTAAAAATCAGGAAGTGAACGTATCGTACCGTAAGTACCCTTGAAGGCAGCGACACGTGAATAAATAAAAAATAAAACGTTGCTTTAAATAAGCGTTAGAATTTTAAAAGCTACGTTTTTCATCCGGCAAATCGGACGAACGTGTTAACGTGCACAGTGCCCATTTACATCTGTACGGCCATGGTGCTCAAATACATCTATACATTCACTCTAACGCTATGACAATAGAGGTCTGCTCGGATATTTATGATCACCCTGGTCGCTTCGATATATTTAATGATGATTGCACAGTTGGACAATCGTTTTGATAAATAAATTACTTTATACTAGAAATATTTTCTTTTTTTTTTTCGGGTAGGTGTCTAAAAACTGACAAGTCATCTTTATTTACTCTTAAATATTTATTAAAGATTAGTTAATTTTTTTTGGACAGAGTAGTTCTTAAGTATTACATATTGCTCTGATAATTCACATACTGTGTGGGGAACTTCACTAGATGAACAACGTGTGAATAGGACTACTCACCTGCTGGTCGACCTGATACACAAATATTTCTAACCCGCACTGACTTCACTTTGCACTGCACGCACTATGGAGACTGTATTGAAGGCACAAAAGGATCTGGAAGCAAGATTTTCACAGCGGTTTCAAGAGCTTGAGACAAAATTGAAGGCAGCCTCTCCACTAGCACACCCAACTATTAGCAGCTTGAGTAAGGAGATTAACAGCTTTAAAAAGGATGTTTCTGACATGTTGGGGCTCCTGCGACAGCAAATTCTTGCCATTGGCCAAACAGTTGACTCCATTGAAATGCATCATCGTAGGAAACACTTGGTGATCAGTGGCGTGCCGGAGGTAGCGGATGAAGATGTAGCAGAGTCTGTGGTTGCTATCTGTCAAAATAATCTGGGGTTGCCTGAGGTGACCCTTGCATCTATATCAATTTGCCACAGACTTGGTAATCGCGCAGGTAACCGTACTAGGCCAGTCCTGGCCCGATTTTGTGATGTGGGTGTCAAGAATGCTGTGTGGTCGAAGAAAACTGCTCTCAAGGGTACTCAAATAGTTATATCGGAGTTTCTGACTCGACAACGGCACGCAATCTTCTCAGAAGCCCGCACACACTTCGGCATGCATAAGGTATGGACCAAGGATGGCAATATCTATATAAAGCTGCCCAATGGAAAAAGGGAGCGTGTCACAACTGCTGAGCAACTTGAATCGCTGTCTGCCGAGCATGCCCCTGCATCTACTGGCACTAATTCTAGTTCTGCGCCAATCTCGTCAAGTGCAGCCGTGGTTGTGCCCGTATCAGCTGTGCATGCGCCCCTGCCGATGCCGGCGCCTGCGCCTATTGCTGTCGCTGGGAGTACAGTTGCGGCAACCAGAAGGGCCGAAGACAAGCGGACGGCGAGGCGTTAATACCAACTATTTCTAATTTTATTAGCAACGTGATTGATTTTTCTCTTGTCTTCTGTTGAAATTAAGAATGTAGGTGTGATTGTGTAGTTTCACCGACCAGAAACTTGTTATTTTTTTTTCAAATTTTTGCACGGTATTCGTTCAATTTCTTAGTATTGTTATATCTACCGTCTTGGTTTAATGTTGTAAAATTTGTGTTGGCTCATTTAGTTAGCGGTAGTCAAAACAATTTAATTAAAATTCTATCATGTCACGTCATTTTGACGGATGTCAAAATCTTACGTTTTGTTACTGCATTGGTACTACGATGTATTGCTGTATCATGCGATTTTTTTTTTTATGTACTTGCGTACATTTATTTTTGTGTTATCTATGTAACATATGTTATATAGATAACACAAAAATATGTTATAATGTTACATATGATTTTAACATATAACGGAACGTTAATTATATTTTATTTTTTCTTATTTTATCAGTCACGTTCTAATCTGATGTGAGTTGCATTGTTTAGTTATGTAAACTTAGTTGTTTTTAGCATTAGTTTATACTTTCTTATTTAATTTTTATACTATTTTTTTTTATGTGTAAACGGTTGACTGGTGGGTTAAAAAAGAATATTGATTGTCGTGTGTGCAATTTTGCGCATTAATATTATTTAGTAAATTAACTATTTTATATAATATACATATTATTAATATTTGTAACTATTTAGGTACCTTGCTTTGAAGTGCTATGTCTGATGATGAATCTTTTCACTCTGCTTGCGCCATGTCGGCTTCATTTCACTCGGTTAATAGCTCAATGTCGGAGATTGAAACACTTGGCACATGTTTATCGAACACTTTTCTAAACTACCCTAAAAACTTTAACGTGTGTCATATAAATGCGCAAAGTATTCCCAGCCACTACAATGATCTTCTCGAGTCTTTCTCTTCTTCCAATATTCACGCTATTTTCGTGTCTGAAACATGGCTTAAACCAACCCTTGCGTCTACTTCCTTTGGCCTTCCTGGATATATTTTGCTTCGAAACGATCGCATTGGCAAAAGGGGCGGTGGTGTTGCCATATATCTTCGTAGTGATATCCGATTTAAAATAATCTGTACTTCTACACCCCAGTTTTCTGGATCTATGGAGCATTTGTTTATTGAGATTGATGTGGGTGGGAAAAAGGTGGCTCTTGGGGTGATCTATTGTCCCCCGACTGTTGACTATTTTGCAGATCTTGAAGCTGTTCTGGCCCCCTTAAGCACGGAGTACGCACATCAGATAATCATGGGAGATTTCAATACAGACCTGTTAAAGGATAATTTAAGGACACGGAAATTAAATACGATCGTAGAGTCTGTTGATTTAGCTATTCTCCCACTTCAGCCAACTCATCATAACGTAGATACTTCAGACTCCTGGTTAGACCTTATTTTTGTTTCGTCTACAAATCTTGTGGATGCGGTTGGCCAGCTTCCGGCCTCTGGTTTCTCACATCACGACCTTATCTACTTAAGTTACCGGGTCCGGCCGCATAGGGCACAGCGCGTAACTTTGCAAATGCGTAGCTTTGCGAGGTTGGATGTTGAGTCCTTGCGGCGGGATGCGAGGTCGGAGGACTGGTCATCGATATATACAGCATCAACGGTGGACGAGGCTGTAAATGCATTTAACTCGACTGTAGTAAAGTTATTTGATACGCATGCTCCCGTTCGAATAGTAAAACTCAAACGTCCTCCGGCGCCGTGGATTACTAGAGCCGTCCGTATATGTATGTCAAGGCGTGATAAGGCTTTTAGGAGGTACAAGAAAGATCGTTGCGATGAACTTTGGAGTGTATATAGAGCTGCCAGGAACAGGTGCAATCAGATGGTGAGAGCTGCCAAACGAAGGTATATCCATGAAAATATTGCATCTTCATCTCCGGCTGAAACTTGGAAATTCCTAAAATCTATTGGTGTAGTCAAACCCGCTTTATCAACTTCCTCATCCTTTTCTCTTGATGATTTAAATTCTCATTTTGCCAAATCATTGCCTCTTGATCCATTTACTTTAAATAAAAGTGTTTCTTATATCTTGTCATTACCCTGTCCTTTAATTAAAATGTTCTCTCTCACTCAGGCCGCTGAGGATGATGTATGTAAGGTGATTAAATCTATTAGGTCAAATGCTGTGGGTCATGATGACTTGAGCAGATTAATGATTGTTAGCATCTTAGAGTGCGTTCTTCCAGTTTTAACATATATTGTTAACTTTTCACTGTCTTCTGGGGTTTTTCCTTCAGCATGGCGGAAAGCCTATGTCTTACCACTTCCCAAGATTTCCAACCCCAGTTTACTTAAAGACTATCGCCCTATTTCCATTCTTCCGTTTCTCTCAAAAGTTTTAGAAGCAATAGTTCATAGACAACTTTCGACTCATGTCTTCTCAAACCAACTTCTCTCATCGTTTCAATCAGGTTTTCGTCCTGGGCATAGTACTTGTACAGCTCTGCTCAATGTTGTTGAGGACGTAAGGCAAGGTATGGAGTTGTCACAAATAACGTTGTTAGTATTGGTTGACTTCTCAAATGCATTTAATGCCGTTAACCACGAACTACTACTAGCTTGCCTTAATCGCTTAAATATATCATCGTCAGCGGCTCAGTGGTTTTCGTCCTATTTGCTTAACCGCCAGCAATCCGTTCGATCCGGTCAGTCTTTCTCTGGCTGGTGTGATCTCCTGTCTGGGGTTCCACAGGGCGGCATTCTCTCTCCTCTCCTTTTTTCAATTTTTGTCAATATGATCGCCTCCAACTTTGACTGCTCTTACCATCTTTATGCTGACGATCTGCAGTTGTATACTCGGGCAGGCATCAAGGACATCGATCATGCAGTTTCTATTATGAACGATAATCTAAGCCGTCTTTCTGCATGGTCAAGCTCGTTTGGGATCACGGTAAACCCATCTAAATGTCAGGCTATTGTGATTGGTAGTCCCCGAATGCTTGCTTTGGTAGATATATCTCGCGTGGCGCCAGTTCGTTTTGAGAATGTCATCATACCACTGTCGCCTCACGTGAAAAACTTAGGTTCATATTTGGCCTCCGGAAGTACGATCACGTATCTGTGTATCGTAAAAAGTTAAACTGGCTCCCCATACGTGAGCGCAGAGCGCTTCGTTTTTTATGTACGCTATACTCTCTTCTTTTTAATCCCACCACTCCTCAATATCTCAGATCGAAATTCAAATTTATTACTGCTCGCACAGGTTGTTCTGCTCTCCGTACATCCCGTAGGCTTAAACTTTTCATTCCTCCCCATCGCACTGGTTTCGTGGCCAATTCCTTCACTCTCCAGGCCATACGTCTTTGGAATGAGCTTCCACTCAATGTCAGAAAGGCACAGACTAAGTTTACCTTCAAGCGCATGTTACGCAAGCATTTATCTGACAAATTGCGTGATTGATTATCTGCATGGTATTTCTTTGTTGGTACCTAAATCTATTTTTTATACATACATATATATATATATATATTAGTATATTATAAAAAGTATTTGTGTAAGTATATACATATTTTCTTCTTTTTTTTTCGAATATAAAAGCCTGCACCACACAAACCTTTCTTTTTGCCCAATGGTTGACTGGTAGAGAATGCCTTAAGGCATTAAGTCCGCCATTTGTACTTTTTTATTGTGCAATAAAGTTTAAATAAATAAATAAATAAATATTTGGAATGGAAAAAACGGATTTGTGAGTTTACGGATTTTGAACGTACCTACCTATACGTACAATTTTTATGCTTTTGATTTGTGTCGGCGTTCGTAAACGTGACATGTGTTACTTTCGCACTTAAATACTAATACGCGAGAGAAATAAAGACGGATGATAAACACGGGATTATCGTAAGTCTACCGAGGTACCTTTTTTCGACAGTTGACCTAAGTAATGATATGAATATTGTAAATCACAGAGCAAACTTGGTTGATTTGTGTAAGATGTCCCAAGATATTTATATTTATACGCATAGGTAATTGTAAGCAGTGGGCTGATATAGGCTGATGATGTATGTTAATGTGCCGTCAAAGTTTTCGGTACTATTTTTATTCCATCCTGTAAGAAGTTCCCACAAGTTATTTTCGTTATAAACTTTTCCCCAACCAAGTCAGTCGCAACACTCACCCGCACCCTCATCACATTAGCCTACCCTTGGAATATTTAAATGAAAATTAAAACAAACCCTTTTCATGAAATATCAATTCTCGTGGAGCATTTTTTAATTCTGCGCGTAAATAAGGGGTTTAGATAAGAGTATTTTACGAGAATGGAAGAAACATTTGTTCTATATTTAGACTGGGGATTTAAAACATGGTATTTACCCTATTTTGTTGTATTAAGTGGCCATGTGGTGACGGCAGTAAGAATACATTTTGCACCACCCCAACTCCTCCTGCGGGTGTCGTCAGAGTCGACTAAGATCAGTGACACTTCAATCGTCACTGACCATTGTTTGATAAAAGATTGATGATGGGGAGCTGCGTCATCATAGTGGACACATTACTGCGATCGCCAATCCGCTTGCCCAGCGTAGCGATTATGGGCATTTACCTCCTAATGCGTCTATACGCATAGTTAATAGGAGAGGCCTACGTCCAGCAGTGGACTATCATAGGCTGATGATGTATGATGATGTTGTATTGAGTGTCTAGTTTTTCGGGTACCGTTGCCGAAGCCATATTCACGGAGTAACTGATATGTCACGATTTTTAGTTGTGTGTTGTGTTGAATGTGGTTCCGTACCCGTTCTAGCGGGTTTTGACCGAGGGTGCCCCGGACGAGGACCCTCTTAATGGGTCGGGACATGTCGAGCAATCATTGACTGAAATTACGTGAGTAACCCGGTTCGATAATGTTTTTATTAGTACGTTTGAGTCACACGTCACACGTTAGTTATAATTCAAGCAGAGATAGTTGAGCGTTGCTAAAAAAACAGTAACGAAATATGAAATTTTGACATAAATTTTACATTATTTCTAATCAGCAGTTGTATCCATTCCTGTATCGCGGAATAGCAAAGTAATATACCAAGGACTTTTTTCCTATTGTTTCAGATGGGCCATATTTTTCGAAGCTTTCCCCGTTGTTTTTTGTAACCTAAGAATTTTTTATATGATTTGTTCTCAGAATTGTGCTCTTTCGATCCTAAAAGTTGAAAATTTTTGTCCCAAAATTCACCTAGATAGATTTTTCGAACTTTCTATTCCGTTTCCGCCATACAATATGTATGAAACAGAAAAAAAACCTTGAGTCAAAAAAATCTTAACAGGGTCAAAAAGCTCGCGGTTCTTATCTTATCTCGAGAGGAAATCATATAAAAATTTCAAAATCCAAAATAGTTTGGAGGGCAATTTAAAAAAAAATGGTCCAGATACTATTTTCTACATAATAAAATTCGTGTGACACTAACACAAGTACAAATTCTAAAAACGTATGAAAGTTTAATGACATTTTTTTGTCCGAAATATGAAGAGCGTTACGTTTGTGTATTAAAGCCAAAAATTCCATATTTCATAAACGGCATTTTTTTAAGAAACGCTCAGTTCCATCTACGCGACCAAACGCAAACTTAACCCGAATTATAGATCTTCTTAATCGCTCAACCCGAAGACATTTCTAATATAAGCGAGGGTAAAAAGTGTCCAATCGGAGACGCCATTTATCCGGTAGATTGACGGCCGCAATTAAAATCCCGAGGAACGACTCAAATATTTAAGGTTTCTGCGTTACTAATGTTCCTAACGACTTTCGAGTTAGCGGCATTGAAAGAACTAGTGAAGTGTGAGCTTTAATTTCACAGCGAATAAAAATAAGAAATAAATAAATTATAAATATTAGATGTCATATACCAAACAAAAACGACCAAGATCACCTATGTCCGAGGTGGGGATCGAACCCACGTACTCACCTTTCGCGGCTGATGCCTGTACCCCTCGGCCACTCGGTCTTAGCAACCACCGGTCAAATTTCTCGGGTATATGCAATCCCTTACAAGGCTAGGCGCCCCTGACCATTCTCTGAGGGCAAGCAATACATGCCTGCACCTCCTATTAGAATACTTTAATTTATTAGAATTAAGTAGTGTGACTACTGGAGAAGAATTAAAAGTACAAATCAAAATATTTAGGTAGTTAATAAATAATTTGATTTGTACTTTCGCAATATG